>PVJI01002107.1:0-154905 GCA_004026765.1 Micronycteris hirsuta
GCTTGCCCAGGGCTGGCATTTCTTGAATCAAACTGTGACGTAGCCTGTGAGGTGAAGAGGCCACGCAGCAGAGCATTGACCTTTACAAGCACTCAGGCAGCAAAGCAAAGGACAGCTAATCCGTCAGTCATGCAACCCACCAAGTGTCCACTATTTGCAGACTGCTAGTTGCTGGGACCTCCACTGCTAATACCCCAGGGCGCTTTTCAAGAGCAACAGGCACTTCCGGTCAGTGTTACGGCTATAACTTTTAAGTTCAGCCTTTCTCCCCAGCCTCACTGCTCTCCTCCGTCCCGCTATCGTCCCCTCAACAGAAAAAAGAGCTCATCAGTTGTTTTTTCCCAACTCATTTTCTCCTGTTTTATCTACAGTCTTCAAGGATTGCTTCCCTTGACAGTCATGTTTGATTTAGTGTCTGCTTTGTTCTGTTTCAGGTACGGAATGAACCCCAGAACATTTCCATCTCAGCAGAGTACATTGCCCAGGTGAAAGGAATCCCAGTGGAAGAAGTTGTGGAAGTGACAACACAGAACGCATTGAAACTGTTTCCCAAACTCCAGCACCTGCTCCACAAATAGCTTCAAAACCAAATCAACTGCAGGGGGCAGCATCTGAAAAAGAAGTGTCCTGATTAAGAGTCTGAACTGAAGACCTGGAGAAATCATTACACTGGGGTAGAGAGACTGCAGTTTTAGAGACCTGTTTCTCTTAAAAGTAAAACAGGGCCTGGATCCTGAAACCCTGGGTTCTAATTCTACCTTGAGCTGCTTTTCTGTTGACGGAGTCCTGGCAGGAGATTGGGACACACCACACTGCTTCTTACCTTGCCCCGCTAAATTGAACCATCACGTGAACTGGAGCCATTTCTTCTGGCAACGGTGGCTCCGGCAGGTAAGAAATAGGCATCCCTGTGATGGCGTGGGCTAGGCCAAAGTGCCACCCTCATCACCTGTCTCACTCCCCATGGGACCTGTCTAGCGGAAGGAGAGCTTCTAGTTCCTTACACTATCAGAAGTCTCCTCATTTCTGGGTTTGTAAAATTGGACTTTTAGACTTTGAATTATGTCTTTTTTTTTCAAAGATTTTATTTTTATTTATTTTTAGAGAGAGGGGAAGGGAGGGAGAAAGAGAGGGAGAGAAACAGCAATGTGTGGTTGCCTCTCACATGGCCCTCACGGGGACCTGGCCCGCAACCCAGGCTTGTGCCCTGACTGGGAATCGAACCGGGACCGCTTGGTTCCCAGCCCGCGCTCAATCCTGAATTACGTCTTTATAAGAGAAAAATGGACAAGGTTTTCTATTGATCTTAGATTTTGACTTAGTAGGCCAATGTTTATGCAATCACCATCAAATACCAAACCCAAAAGTTTCGTTAATAAACTGATTTTGTTTCAGTCTGAATTTTGTCACATGTTTAAAATGTAAATACCTTTATTAAACAGGGACTTGATAGTTTTTGCCTGTAGTGAAAGTTTATATTTTTAAGTTTTAAAAATCTTAGGTGTAAAAAGAATTCTGTGGATGGATGGTGGTTGCTGACAAAACAATGTGAATGTACTTAATGCCACTGAACTATACACTCAAAAATTATGAAGGTGGTAAATTTTACATTATATGCATTTTACCACATGTTTTTGAAAATTCTTGCGTAGTTTACCAGGTGGTGTGATCCATACCAAAGCCTGAGCATTTAACTTTGTTAAATTGTTTAAACAGCACATGCTGGAAAAGTACCTACCATGGAAAAAAAAATAACTTCCTAAGAAGCAAAGTGGTTTTACATAATCTTCAATATTTTGAAGTTTATAGAGGAATCAAAACTCGCTCTAGGGCTGACTGTCCTCGCTGAGAAGCTGGGTAGGGTGCTTTTCTCACCTGCCCTCCGCGTCCTGACAGATGAGACCCTGCATTGGCCGGGGGTTCTGTTAAAACGGCTCCTGAGCTCTCTTCCAGTTCTTTATCGCTCTTCCCTCGTCCCTGCCCTCTGCCCACGTTCGCTTTGTCAGCCTCTCGCCTTTAAATCCTTTACGATCCGACTGAAATGACTTCACCTGACCTGATCACCCCAGCCAGACACGATCCCTACCTCTAAATTATAGCTATTTTTTTTCATTTATTCATCAACTTATTTGTTCCTTTTATTACACAAACAGTTACTGAGAACCTGTAGTCCAGGTCCCAAGCTGCAGAGGGGAGTAAGATGTCACACTTTAGTAAGGAAGACGGACCAGTGACAAATCGTTTCAAAGCACTGTGAGAAGAACCGCGATGAAGGAAGGAAAAAGTGCCATAAAACCAGTCTGATGACACGTAACACATATTCCTTTTCAGTAGGTTTCCCTTGTGTGTGTCTTTTACCTTTAGAGACTGCGAACCTTTGAGAACATGCCTCTGTTGTTGTCTTCACATGGCCTGACACAAGGTTTGCGACATCATGTGCTCTCTCATGTCTTTTAAATAAGTGAGCGGAGGCTGTAAGTTCGACTGCAGAGAGAAGTCAAACATTTAATTTTTCAGTCCGCCCTTTGAAATGCGTATTGGACATTATGTACCTTTTTAGTGCTTTTTTTTTTGAGATGCATGTTTTTCTCTTCTCACCTACAAATGTATTAAAAACTATTCCAAGATTTCCTAATGTTAGACATTCTGAAAAAAAGAAATAAACTCTCTTGACCTGAAAAAACAAATCTTTTTGCGTTCTATAGGAATTCGCTTCCCCCAGCTGAAAAGCATCCCCACCCCGCAACCCCCGCCCCGAGATGTGGTGACCTTCTTTACTAAAAGGAAATATTTATTCTGACTCTTGCTGTTTTTTATTCTAGCAAGAATCAAATGAAATTATGTCATTCTTTAAATAAAAAAAGAAAAATAGCAGCTCTTTTCTTTCATTATTATGCAACCAAGAGTTCATTTTACCACTTGGCTGCCTGCTTGCGCTTGCTCACGGCTTGCCCATGCTCATACTGCAGAGCTCAGCTTCTCGACGCGCTCTTTTCAGCCTTTCGATTAAATACTTCAAAGCGGCATGAGTGACATTTCATTTACGGGATCTGAGCAACTTAGAAAGGGTTTCCAGACATGGCTGTGTGCTTGTCAGAGCTTAGCTTTTCAAGCATAAGCAAATCTCACTGTCCTTTTTAAACTGTGAGCAAGGCTGTGCTAATGATTACAAAGTCAATCAGAAAGATAGAATGGAAAGAAATTAGATAATTCCGGGATTGTCAGCGTTACAAGTTTAAACAGGGGCTCTAGGCAAAAACATCCCAGTATGCCCTCCTCACCCCCTCTCTGTTTGGCTAACTGCAGAACAAGCATGCCTCTAGAGAAGACGGCTCCTTTGGCAACCATCCCTGTAATTCGTGAACAGTCTGAGTGGTATTTATACTTTAGATGTTAAAAACCATGCACATAGCTTCTCATTTCCTGATTTATTTGCTTAATAGAATAAATACAGAGAACCATGCATAGCAGGTAAGAGCATGAAGTGTTAGAAGTCTAATGTCCTCTGTGTGGGACTTTTCTGTGGATCGCTTCCGAGGCCCAAGTTATTTGAATAAGTGTGGAAATTCTCACAGCTAACGTATAATACATTTAGAATTATAAATTCCCACTGTTTCCTAAATAGCACACCACCTCCCCCTCCGATCTCTACGTGAGCTTCAGTGACATCCTTCAAAGCCATCTTTAGGGCATTGCAAATCAAGAACTCTGAATTTGACCGAATAGGCAATAACTGAGGGAAGCAACAGGAGTAGGAGAGAGGGGGCGTCTCAAGATTGGATGGACATCCGACAGTCTTTTTTGACCATCACAAATATATGAATTCCTTTCTTTGGTGAATCCCTCACCTTAGTACTCATCCCATTTCTCCTATAGAAAATGAAAATACCAGGTATCATTTTCTAGCGTTTCTTTCAATCAGGGCACTGATAATATGACCCACCCTAGATTTTTTTAAATTTGTATTTGTTGATTTGAGAGAGAGACAGAGAGAAACATTGCTTTGTTGTTCCACCTATTTATGCATTTATCAGTTGATTGCTGTGTGTGCACTGACCAGGGATCAAACCTGCAACCTTGGCATATCAGGATGGTGCTCCAACCAGCTGAACTAGCCGGCTGTGGCTGCCCTAGATTTTGAATGAAGTCACTCACGTGCGGAAGCCAGGACTGAGCTGCCTCCATTCTGGTGAGGGTGAGCAGTATGGCAACGTGGTGAGGTGGGCAGTGTTAGGTGCAGGGTCCGCGCCTGGGGGCTGTGGCAGTAGAGGGTTTATGTTTCTGGTTCAGTGGCATGAGTTTGGTTTTTCCACCCTCCTGGAGATTTTATGAGCAATCCACTATCTTTCAGTAAATTCATTTTCTTCTTAAGTTAGCCAAATTTGGTTTCTGTTGTTTGCATCTTTAAGAACCAGGTTTGATGAGGAAATTAATAGCCTGAAGTAATTGTCACAAAGAGACCATTAGAGAAAATTAAAAAAGAAGGGAGGAAGAAAAGGAAATCTGGGACTTGTTGTAGATCCTGAATAGCTTTCCAGGCCATGAGATACAAGTTAATTTTAAGGGATGAGATGCTGGCAGACGGTGTGACCACTGTTGTGAAAGCATTTTAAAGAGACCTCCTTACGGCAAGAGGAATATGTGTCACTTGGGGACGGCCCAAAGGATACACTGCAGTGAACACTTTTTATTCTTTTTCTTCACTTTTCCTGTGTCTGTGGAATCTCTTACCTTATGAGACAGAGCTCGTCTTCCACTCTGCCTGGACTGTCCCTTCGGACCCATCTTCCATGCCGGCAAAGAAATGCAGCGCCACCCCCACCTACCCCACCTACCCCCCCACCCCCCACTCCCCGCCAGAGCCTGCAAGACCCTCTCAGGGACAAGGCCCTGGAGGTTGGTAGATTCAGCAGCAATGGCAGGCCATGCTGAAGTCTTAGTTCTGAGTACCAGGGATGCCACAGGGAGCCTTCCTGCACAGGCATTTGTGGCCTTGACTTGGGAACTAGCCTGCGGACCAGAGAAAATGGGAACCAGAGCAAAAATGGAGCAAAACACCTGCCTGCCCGTCCCCCTGTATTTACTGAGGGAACAGGTGCATCAGCAGATCTGAAACACTCCTGGGAGGGGTGGAGAGGTGTCTGGACCTCATGTGATTTCACATAGGGTCGGAGTCCAAAATATATAGTTTTGTGACTTTTTTGTTTCCCATTTTAGCCCAAGGCTGTTGTTACAAGGTGTAGTGAGGAGGACAAAGCAGAAACACCTAACTAAGGGAAAGGGGATTAGGAAGGAAAAGCTTCCAGGAGAAGGCAGTATTTAAACTAAAGTTAGCCCTGGATGGGTAGCTCAGTTAATTGGAGTATTGTCCCAATATGCCAATGTTGCGGGTTCGATCACCGGTCATACAAGAATCAACCAATGAAGACATAAGTAAGTGGAACAACAAATTGATGTCTCTCTTTCTCTTTCTCTATCTGCCTTTCCCTTCCTCTCTCTCTCTCTCTCAAATCAATCAATCAATAAACTAAAGTTAGCCAGGTGAAGGGGAAAACAGAATAAACCAGAGAATCACAAGTAGTTCCATAAAACCAGAGAGAGGTTCACCAGGGAGGAGGTAGGAGAGGATTACCAAGAAACGAGGTTAGAAGGTTGTTCATTGTACTGCACAAAATCCAACACTTGTTTACTATGTGTTTATTCCCTAGGATTCATCTTAGATGGAGCCAAAGAAATGATGCCGTATTGGATAGTCTTTGGGTTGCTAAGTTCTGGGACACAGTTCTCCACAGGTCTCTCACATTGCTGTGCGTACAGCTTTGGTCCCAGATTACCTCTCTTCAAGGATGCCTGTGTAGCCAAGGGTCTGGGAGGACAGAGATCATGTCTCCTACTGGAGCAGAGGGCAGGTTTATTTACTAGCCAATGTAATGAAGAGAATGGCTTCTCCCAGGCAGAGGTTGGGTCTCTTCAGCTCAGAGGTCCTCAGCCATGAGGCAAAACCTGTGTGTGTGTGGCCTGGGTCTGGCCGGCTCCACACTGTTTGGCAGGAGGCAGGGTGGGGAGAACCAGTCAGAACAGGAGGCTTGTGCTACTTGCTGTACGCTGAGTAATCAAGTCATTTGCCTCTGAACCAAGAGCCTCGTGTCTTCTGCCAATGGCATGAAACTGGCAAGCTAACCCTTCATAGTTCCTGACACTAGATTTTTATTTTTTGAGAAGCAAAAAATTAACTTTGGGTCTGGCCTTTTTTTCATATACCCTCAGGGCCAATGTGTCCTGGTACAGTTCTAGCTGAGATAGTTTTAGGCCAGTTGACTGATCCATATGTCTTCCAGTATTTTTTTTTAAGATTTTATTTATTTATTTTTAGACAGAAGGGAAGGGAGGGAGAAAGAGAGGGAGAGAAACAGCAATGTGTGGTTGCCTCTCACGTGGCCCCCACTGGGGACCTGGCCCGCAACCCAGGCATGTGCCCTGACTGGGAATCAAACCGGCGACCCTTTGGCTCACAGCCCGCGCTCAATCCAGTGAGCTACACCAGCCAGGGCTGTCTTCCAGTATTAATATGCTTTGGCTTGTGAATCTGTGCTTTCTATGGAGGGAAGGGCAACCAAATAAAAGGTGAATATTTCACTGATGTAAAGACAAATGCAAAGAAGGAGCTGGTTCTAGACCAAGTAGTATTCAGCTTGCCATATGAAATCATAGGCTATTAACTCAAACTGAGAAGAGGAATACAAGCCAAGTTAAAATTTGAAAATTAGTTTGCTATCCAAGAAGGAATGACAAAGGTGATAGTAGCCAAATAGGAATTGGTCATGAGGTAATTCTAGCCCACTTTGGGCATGGGCAATAAAATATAACAAGAAGTTCCATTGATAGGCCCCTTATTACTCTCTCAAATATGTGCTTATTCAAATTATCAAAATCATAGCTCTGTCAGAGTTAATGCAATTAAGTGTTTAGAAGCAAGCTGTTAATTTTGAGGACTTTAGCTTTCTAATTGATTGGTGTGGTTGGTCAACACTGATTTATAGAAACAAACAAACTAAACATTTTAGATTAATAAAGAGAACATCGCTGTAAAGTGACATTTTAGGTAATACACCTTTGAAAGTATCTTTAATAACTCAAATCATCCCTTCAAAACATCTAACGGATAGAAGAGAATGAATGAAGATATAATACACTTTTTTGTGACTTAGCAAAATGTTTTCTTGCTGATCTAGCAAATAATTTTGGCTTCTTTTATCATTGATATTTGTAAATAGTTTAGACAGACACTGAAGAAGGATCAAAGAGGTCAGATTTTTTGTGTCTCTGGAGATGTACTTTATCCAAATATGGCATGATCTGGAAAAAAAAAAAAGTACTGGTTATATAACTCACAATACATTTCATAGATTTCAAAATAACCCTGGGGGCAGAGAGGATGAGTACCGTTTCATAGTTACGGAAAGTGAGGTTTAGAAACACGAAGTGACGAGAGGAATGAGACTGGTCAAAGGCAGACCCAGAACATGAACCCCAGTGCAATGGACTGAATGTTTGTGTCCCTCCCCACCAGGTTCCCCTGTTGAACCCTCGGTCCCAGTGTGGTGGCGTCAGAAGGTGGGGCCTTTGGGAGGGAATTAGGTCAAGAGGGTGGAGCCCTCATGAATGGGATCAGTGCCCTTGTAAGAAGAGGCCCGAGAACTAGCCAGCTCTTTCTGCCTGTGAGAGGACACGGCAAGAAAACAGCCAGCCCTCTCTAAACCAGGAAGCGGGCAAGCACCTAGAACCTGACCTGACCCTCTGACCTCAGAGTGCCATGCTCAGACCTGTGAGAAATAAACTTGTTGTTTAAACCACCAGTGTGTGGTCATTTCTTAAGGCAGTCCGAGCTGAGATAACTCAGGCTTTCTGTTTTTAAGGCTAGTGCCTTTAAGACTGCCCCTCTTTTGGGGTTCACACCTGTAAGTGGGAGAGTGAAGGGAGAGCTTGGTAAGAGGTTATAGGGTGTTGGGAAAGTCTATTTAGATAGGGTAATTTCCATGCCTTGGCTTTTGAACAAAGATCTGAATAAAGTGAGAGAGAGAGCGAGAGCGCGCGTGCGCGTGAGCGAGCCCTGGGCAGAGGGAACAGCAGGTGCCCTGGGGTGGGAACCAGAGTGATGACATCCCAGGAACAGGAAGGAAACCCTGGTGGCCAAATGGGATGAGGCCAGGGAGAGTAGAAGAGGTACAGCTGAAAAGACAAGCACGTGGTGGGTGGCGTGGATTTTATCCTCAGTGTGCTGTGAAACCGCGGGTGCATTTTAAGCATCGAGCGATGTACCTAATGTACGTTTTGAAAAGATCGCTGGGGCTGTTCTGTGAAGAACTAAACGTGGGAGGTGCTGGAGTGGAGACCGGGGGACAGTTGTGAGGTCCCCACTGTACTCTGGGAGAGAGACAGTCATGGACTGGGTCTGGGTGGTCCTGGTGGTCAGATTCGGGACTAATTTTGATGGAGGAGTTGACAGAGCTTCCTGACAGGTTGGAGGTGGGGTGTGAGACAAGGAGAGTCAAAGGTACCCCTAGACATCTGGCCATTTTCTGAGATGAGGGGGGTTAAGGGTGAATGTGTGTGTCGGGGGGTGGAAGATAGGAGCTTTCTATTTTGGCAATGGCGCCTTTACAATAGCATCAAGGAGAGGTGACGCTCCGACACGTGCACTTGGACAGATGTGTCCGGAGCTCGAGAGAGAGGTCAGGGCAGAAGCAGAACCGTGGGAGTCAGCCGAGCCGAGATGAGGCTCTGAGTCCTGCAACAGGCCGGCCTGCCGCCTGCCTCACCCAGACGGAACAAAGTGCCGGTGAGAAGGGGGCCCAGTGCTGAGCGCTGGCATTCTTCCGCATTCAGAGGACAGGAGGGGCCATCTTGTATGAAGAGGGTGTTATTTTATAGCTATGATGTTTATCAGTTGATGGATTGCATGCTAATTGAGGGCCTCCCTAGAGTAATGTGCTCATCCAATGTTAGAGGTAATGTCCCATCTCCTCATTTTATGAATGAGGGGTTTCCCTTTGCATCTGCTGGCCTCCTGGAGGAGGGGGCGCTCTGTCTTCTCTCCTCGGTCTAGTGTGGCAGGCCCAAACTTCGGGTTTCCATTGGGCTAAGTTCTCTTTTGGGGTGAGTTCGCCGTTGGCTGCCTTGAATCCAATTCCTACCATATATAACAGATTTATTTTCCAGTGACGAAGCCAACAATTTTTACCTCCACCTATCTCTCAATGGATGTAAACCCAGATTAGGAACAGAAGTATACCATTGTTGTTTTTTTCAAACCTTAACAGTATTCAGAATAAAGCCTACACTCAAAAAAAAAAAAAAAATGTTAACACCCAGGTACTTTCCTCTTGTGGAAATAAAAAGAAAATAAGCCCAAATATTCCCTGTCTAAAAGTCCCTGAGTAGAGTTAAAGTGGAACCAAAGACCACGAGTTTCAAGTACAGACTAATGAGAAAACCACGGGGGAGAAATGGTCCTAAGTTCGTGAACACACAGCGCTGGGTCAAAAGAAATGCCGACCATTTGTTTTGATGATTGGTTTGCAGGCGTGTTGGTCTCAGGGTCCATCACACTCTTCAAAATGATTGAAGGCCTCATCCAGCATCTGGTCATGGGTGTTGTCTTTCTCAGGACTAAGAAATCAGTACTCAGAAAACATTTAAAACTCAAGAATTGACAAGTCTAGATTCATTCGTGGTCAGAGTGGTGGTGTCGTTGCACATCTTACTGCTCCTGGAAAACCCCGTTGTACTCCCGTGAGGGCGTGAGAATAAAAATGGCAAATACTATCTCAGTGCTATTATTGCCACCAGATGGGGACCCGGCCGAGTCTCCCCCAGCACAGCCAGTGGTGTGTGGGTTCTCGACCTTGTGGAGGAAAGATTTTAAACACAAGTCCAGGTGATTTTTAAGAGTGTACTTACTGGCACTCTGTCTCTCCTGGGAGCACACCCACCTTTCTTCCCTCGCAGGCGTGCGTATCCTAACCTCTAAGGGTCCCCACGAGACTTACAACCAGGGGAGCAGTGGGCAGCGGCAGCTGGTTCAGAGCTCACCCCCTGAACCCGTCTCCAAGGCCCCTTTTCTCTGGCTTTCCAATGAGTGAAAGCAGCCCTGCCTGGGCTCATTTCTTTCCTCTAACTTTTCCAGAGAGCCAAAGCAGCCCCGCCCGGGGTCTCTTCTCTTGCTTCTCCTACCCTAAGCCCTTCCTCATGTAACTGTCCCCAGCTTTGAAAATGTACTCTCCAGATCAAAAAAGCAAAAAACAGTATTTATGAAAGCTGGGGACAGTGAGAGTTTAGGAGAAAGAAAATTGGAAGTTCATACCTGAGATAGACGTGGCCATGCTCCAGAGCACCCAGCACTGGCGTCCTTTGGCCTGAGGGCTGTTACCACTCTTTTGCAGTGCCCCAGGGGCGGGTTTTAGCAGAATATTCATCAGTTTTCCAGGTGTGTTCTTTAATATGTCGGCGTACCAAGATGAGTGCGTAGAGGGACCAGCTTTGCCCCGTCTGACATTCATTTGACTGTAATTGGGGTTTTGGTTATATTTTCCCCTGACTTCATTCGTCCTTGGGTTTGCCGGCACTCATGGCACTAACTGGGTCTCTGTTATCCATCTCTGTGACCAGGGTGACTTAAGCCATTTAGTCTTTGGTTAGGGAGTAGAGGTGTGAATTATTCCCTCTCAAGTGTCCTTGGTAGGGAAGGTAGGCTAAGCTCTTGCCCTGTACTAGCTGGCTGTAAATGGCTTGACCTGTTGGACCTTATTTGTCTAACCACTTTCCTCAGTTTCCCTTTTCCCACTTGTCAAAAAAAATTCTCCTAACATATGCCCTCATCAGTGTGGCTCAGTTGGTTGGGCATTGTCCCGCAAATCGAAAGGTCACCAGTTTGATTCCCGGCCAGGGCACATGCCTGGGTTGTGGGTTCGGTCCTGGTCAGGGCACATATGAGAGGCAACCGATCGATGTTTCTCTCCCTCTTTTTCTCCCTCCCTTCCCCTCTCTCTAAAAAAAACAACAAATATTTTTAAATTGAAAAAATAATTCTCCTACCATCTAACTGTCCTGCCTCATTATGAAAATAGCTTTGACCTCATGGACCCCTGAAAAAGACTTGAATACCCTGGGGTGCCCAGACCACCCTTTATTTTATTTATTTATTTATTTTTAGAGAGAGGAGAAGGGAGGGAGAAAGAGCAATGTATGGTTGCCTCTCACATGGCCCCCACTGGGGACCTGGCCCGCAACCCAAGCATGTGCCCCGACTGGGAATCGAACCAGGACCTTTTGGTTCCCAACCCGTGCTCAATCCACTGAGCCACACCAGCTGGGCTAGACCACCCTTTAAAAACTACTAGTTTAGACTAATTAAAGAAAGAACATGTATTCACATACCAATTACCTTAACATTTAAATTAGGACTATATTTATTCTACATCTTATCATCATAAAGTTGCATTTCTGTTTATGTCTGTTCACATAAAGGGAACAAAGAGCTTTTCTGCAATATGTAAAGGTTTATTTTAATGTTCCAGAATTGTTGGGTTAGAACCTTGATATCATTAATGTTGGTTATGGACATTATCTTTGTTAGACTCTGTTTTGTGGAAAACCATGAGTGTTTAAGCGAAGCAGTAAACGAGGTTGATTATGTTGATCATAGGAAGTGGATTTTCCCTTTCACTATTTATTAAATTTATGAGCACTGACTTACTAGCTGTGATTTAACTCATCTAGCTCCAAGTAATTCAACCAGAATAAACTTAACACTTAAAGTTAGGAACACTGAAGGCATTCCTCCTTGTAAGAGAGTTACATTTTAGTGTAAAATAATACAAGACTATTACAGATTAACTGTAAAACACATTGGAGGCTCTCACCTTTGTTGGCCGTACTTCACTTACTAGGAACACGGGGCAAATGTGAAGTCACAGCCCCTCATCAAAGAAGCTAAATCCCCAATACGGTGATTCTTTGGTTTCTGATCTACCTTAATCATTTTCTTTAAAGATTTTATTTATTTTTCAGAGAGAAGGGGAAGGAGGGAGAAAGAGAAGGAGAGAAACATAGATCAGTTGTCTCACGTGCTCCCAACTGGGGACCTGGCCTGCAGCCTGGGCTTGTGCCCTGACTGGGAATCGAACTGGGAACCTTATAGGTTCACAGTCCAAAGCTCAATCTACTGAGCCACACCAGTCAGGGCTACCTTAATCATTTGTTGGTTGTATTTAATATAATTGTACTCTCTTTTTTTTCAAATAAATGAGAAAAACATTGTCTTCTTCCACCTGCAAAATAATGCCATCACTGCACACTCCCTACCCCAACCTCCCTCCATATTTTATTATTGTTTCTGGGGGCCTTTTGCTTAATATTTGTCATCAAAATCATTTCCATTGTATCTCAATTTTGCACATGAAATTTTTGCAGAGACAACAGGAATTGGTGAGATAGGAGACCTCCTGAGTTTTTGTGGTCTGCTATAATGACCTATAACAACTTTTCCCCAAATACGGTTCTCAGGCCATCAGCATCAGAAATGCCTTAGCCCGCTGAGAATGCAGGCTCCAAGACCCAGAGCCTATTGGATGAGGCGCCAGGGATTCTGTAAGCACAAGAAAATGAGACTCCTTGGTCTTTGGTCCTCCATCAACCAGGCTAGTTTCCAGATGCTTTTAACTTCAGACAGATTGCCTTTCAGCTATCCCAGAACAATACTTATGAACCCATTCCAACTCCAGAAATTCTCACTAAATTTATGTATAAATCCCCCCCAGTTGACTGGGTAGGAGTCCTACCCACAGCATCTTACTTTTTTGTGGAAAGTGCTTTTTCTCCGTGTGAACAAGGAGACTCAGTCTGATCCAGGAGCTCCTGTCACTGTCGAGGACAGCTTCCTCGGTCTGGGTGTGAAGACAGGACTTGGAGGCCGCGTGGAAGTGCCTCCTTTGAACTCTCAGTAAGCTGACGTCATTGCTTCTTTCGACCAAGCAGTTGGACTCACGCTTTTCATTGATCTCCTTCAGGAGATGTTTGTTGGCTCTCACTTTTACGATTATTTCATTGGTTCTGTTCATAGATGGCATTATGCTGGCAAACTAATTGTCAGGTGCTTCTTGTGTCCTGCAGACAAATGGGAAAAATACCATCAGGTGCCTGCTCGATCCAGAAGCTACTACTGTTCCCAATCAGGTATTAATTAGCCTGTTCTCTTTCCTCCTGCAAAGTACGTCCAACTGCTGCACGCACCCCACCCCACACCTCACTCCCTTGGTCGTTATTGTTTGCTAAGTTCTTTCTCTTTGTTCATGTTGATTCAGGGGAAAGAAGAGGATAAAGAAAAGGTGGAGTAGAAGAATATATTTTGGTTTTTAAATATTATGCATTGATTTTCGCCTTTAGAAAGTTTTGTGTTTCTTCTGATTATAAAAGTAATATATACTTATTGTAGAAAATTAGAAAATACAGAAAAGCATAAGGTAGAAAAGCTTATTCACTTTTGATCTGAGACAACCAAATTCACATTTTGGATGTTTCTTTCCCAAGAAACAGCCAAAGGAATTTAATTACAAAAATGTACAGAAGAAGACATTAAATTGACTATAGTAGAACATAAAATGTTAAATATATAAGGATGGTTAAGTATTTGGGAAGGTTTTGCTTGTTAAGACTATAACTTTGTCTTTTCAGGCACTTGAAGCGCTTAAAAATCAGATTAAATTTACAAAGGAAGTTTAAAATATTTAAAGACCTTGAATTAGCAGAGTTTATAAGTGGACTGATTTCTTAGAGGTGTTCAATTTGTTCAACTTGAATGAATTTCAGAAAAAAATAAGGGTAATAGTTCTTTATACAAAAGTAACTTGATTTACAAATAGACTACAAGAATCATTAAAATCAAAGGTGGGCAGAAAGGTTTTTAATGTTTTAATTTTAGAAAAATCACTGTTGAAATTCCAAGAAACTATAAATAGCCCATTCTACACACAAAGTCTATCTCAGACATTAAAAAATAATCTCACATTAACATTTTATATAGATGAACATAACTTCCGTTTAAATGAATATATAGGGTGGACTAGATTATTAGACAAACCTTTTAGTGAAAACTACTAAAAATTCTGGAGAAAAATATTTTTTAAAATGCGATCATAGAGGGAAAAGGGGGAAGGGTTTCCAGAACAACTTTAAAGGACTCATGGACAAAAACAAGGGGCGGGGCTGGAAGCAGGGGAGGGAGATGAGGAAGGCTGGGGGGCTGGGGATGGGGGGGGTGGGGGGGGAGCAGAAAACTGTACTTGAACAGCAATCAAAATCAAAAGTATTTAATAAAAATTTTTCAAATGTGATAATAATGAAATGACAAGAGGTAATGAAATGTCAGGCCCAAAAGGGAGGAGAATCTGAGGAGAAGAACCCAGAGAGGGAGACGGACCTGTGTTTGCCCTGAGGGTATTTTCTGGTGCCAAAGGGTTAGAGAATTGGTTTGCTAGCCTTGAGGACGGGACACAAAAATCAAAGCCCAAAGCCTGTGCACAGAGGGGAGTTTAAAGAAGACGTTTCCCATATTAAGCTGGGACCCAAAGGTCAGCCCCTCAGGATAGGAGTGAACCAGATACAAACTCACTTCTCATCACCAACTCGGCAAGGCGAGTGTAGACTTACATCACTAAGCGTAGCTCTGGGGGAAAATTCACTGCCCATCCCTCCACAAAAAGTCATAAGCTCTAGCTGACTCTTGCACGCATTCTCAGCCCAGATTCCCAACCAAGGTGATTATAAAAAACGTCAAGCTTAGAATTTAGCCGAAGGGGTTTCCTCACTGGGAATAAATCCAAGTGCCTGACAGAAGCAAACTCAAGTCTTTCCTAGAAGAGCTTCATCCTGGGTCTGTAGGAATCCCCACCAACAATTTTTCAAAGATGACGAACAGCACGCAGCCCAGGGTAACCCATCAAGCGCACCAGTAAGTCAGGTGTCCTGAAGTGAGAACGGAACACACAAGCCCATGAAATCTATGTACATTAGAAGCACCGGACAGATTATAAAACAATTACACATACTACATGTAAAGAAACAAGAAAGCCAGTTTTCAACAACCTTCAGGAACCAAGAAACCAAAAAGAATTTCTCGAAATGAACAATGTTTTAAAATAAATTTAAAACTCAGTGTCTGGGATTAGCAGCAGACATGGATTCGGACGAAGAGAGAACTGGAGAACTAAAGGATGGATCAGAAGTAATTATCCTGACTGCAGCACAGAAGGACAAAAAGATAGAAACCATGAAAAGTGAAATATGTGGAAGACACAGCGAGAAGGTCAAGCCTATGTGGAATGGGATGCCCAAAGGACAAGAATGAGGCAGAGGCAAGATTTAGAAAAACATTTGAGAAATATCCAGAACTGATGAATGACATCAGTACATAGACTCAAGAAGCTCAAATAACAAGTCAGGGTTTTTTAAAAATCCACACTTAGATTACAGTGAAATTTGAAAAAAAAAAAAAAGCAAAAAAACTAAAGGAAAATCTTAAAATCAATCGGAATAAAAGGAGGGGCAGTTAGGTCCTGGCCTAGTAGCTTAGCTGGTTAGAGGTTTTGGACTATACACCGAGGTTGAGGGTTTAATCCACGGTCGGGGCACATACAAGAATCAACCAATGAGTGCATAAATAAGTGAAACAACAAACCGATATTTCTCTCTCTCTTCCTCTCTCTCAAATCAATAAGTAAAATTTTTTTAAAGATTTTATTTATTTATTTTTAGAGAGAGGAGAAGGGATGGGAGAAAGAGCAATGTATGGTTGCCTCTCACATGGCCCTCACTGGGGACCTGGCCCGCAACCCAGGCATGTGCCCTGACTGGGAATCGAACCGGGACTCTCTGGTTCCCAGCCCGCGCTCAATCCACTGAGCCACACCAGCCGGGCCAATAAGTAAAATTTTTTTTAAAAAGAGAGGCAGTTGGACTAACGTGAAGTTGGACATCTGACTCCTCAACAAGCAACAACAAGAGCCATAAGACAGAGAGATTGTATTTTCAATGTGCAAAGGAAGTTATGAGGATGGTAGGTCAGGACGTAAGAAGCTGCTCAGCATCATCTGCATCAGGGAAATGTAAGTCAATCCTGCAATGAGATATGACTACATGTTACTAGAATGGCTGACATTTGAGAGTCAGAGGCAACCAAGTATTGATGAAGATGTAGAGGAACTGGAACTCTCATCCACTGCTGCTGAGATTGTAGAATGTGCAACCACTTTAGAAGATGATCTGGCAGCTTCTCAAAAAGTTAAACATATAGCCCTGGCTGGTGTAGCTCAGTGGATTGAGCGCGGGCTGGGAACCAGACGATCCTGGTTCGATTCCCAGTCAGGGCACATGCCTGGGTTCCCCAGTGAGGGCCATGTGAGAGGCAACCATACATTGCTGTTTCTCCCTCCCTTCTCCTCTCTCTCTAAAAAAAAAAAAAAAAAGTTAAACATATAGTTACCATCTGGTCCACTCCTAGGTATTTACCCAACAAAAGTGAAATTCTCCAAACAAGTGTCTGAAGAAATGATTTGTACATACAAAAACTGGTACATGAATGGTCACCACAGCTTTATATATATGAGCCCCAAAGTTCTACCAACCCAAGTGTCCATCAACACCTGAATGGATAAAAAAAAATGTAGTATACTTACACAGTGGATACTGCTCAGTTATAAAAAAGGAATGTATTACTGATACACACAATGACATGGATGAGTCTCCAAATAATTATACTGAGTGAAAAAAAGCCAGACAAAAAAAGAATATACACAGAACTATACCATTTATATAAAATCCTAGGAAATGGGAAGTACTCCACAGCAACAGAAGGCGGATCAGTGGTTGCCTGGTCATGGGGAGAGACTGAGGGCCACGGCAGCAGGCAAGGGTTACCAAGGAACCCGAGTACACTCTCTGGGGCGATGAATATGTTCATTATCTTGTTTGTGGCAATGGTTTCATGGGTGTACGCATATGTCAAAGCTTGTCGAATTCTATACTTTAAACATTTGCTGTTTATTGTCGATCAGTTAAATCTCAGTAAAGCCATCTCAGATAAAATTGGGATCAGCACCTAACACATTGCCTAAAGCATAGCAGCTTCTTGTTGAATAAAATGAAAAGTATATTATTGAATGAGTCCTGATTTCTTTTTACCCAGCATTAGTCACATCATGAAAATTGTTCATGTCATTAGTAATAAAAGGTGTAATATTTGGTGGCAGTGTAGCAATCTATCCTATGGACTTACAGTAATTGATTTGATTAGTTTCTATTATTGTCAGACTTTGTAGGTTGTGCTCTTTGAACACTACGCTTTGAAATACAGCGAAGTGACAAAAATGACACAAACACACGTTGTTTTAGGAAACCCACCAGTCATCAGTTTTCCATTCCTAAACACACAAGCGGAGAATAGGTATGTTTTCAAAGTTCTCCAGCTAACAGATGGATCTCACAAGTATTTATACTTGCAGAAAATGGTTGTCCCTGTGCAAAAAGGAAGTGCTTTAAGGGAGAATGGAATCTGGGCCTTTCCCCCTCCCCCTTTCCAGATTCACGTGGAAGACTAGGGTTTTCTGAAAGATAGTACAGAATTGTCTTAAGCAGTTATCACTGCAATGATGCTGCAAAACTCAGCGTCATACAGTTATCAGCATTTATTCTCGTGCTCAGTGGGGGATGGACTGATCTAAGGTGGTCTCACCTGAGAACTCAGCTTCCTACTTGAGGGGCTGGCTGGGCTGGGCTTCTCGCTGAGGGTTGAGCTTAACTCTGCTCCTGAAAGGACTAGGAGAAACAGGAAAAACTGTTTTCCTCTGGTCCAACTTTTCAGACAGGATCTAGTGTTTCTATACTCACTTTGCTTCTGGGAATTTTAACAGAAACAAAATGAGCTTTTGTTGTTGTTTTTTTTTAAGGTGAAAGATATGAGAAGAAAACTATTTTTTTAATACTGAATTGCAGTTTAATTTTGCCATTGCTGCTACGTACAGTTTGTTCATTTCATATTTCTGTTTCCAGTCTCCCCTGGAAAATCCCTGGGCTCGGGCATCACATTTTTACAATAACTTTTGGAGTCTGAGCTTGGTATAATTCAGGAACCCAGTAAAAAGCAGTTGACCAATCAACCTTCTTAAAGGTATAAATCCAGTAATGTTTGCTCACAACATACAAGAAGATGTACAACCTACCATAAAATGATCCCTTTGTATTCAAGTGACTTAAGTCAACAGTAGGCAAGATGTCAGTCACACAAGTGAAAAGAGAAAAGAGAAGATTCCTTTTCTACATTGGATCTTGCAAGATTAAATTGAAGGAAAACAAAATATTTTACACTCAACACTGAAGAATTAAACTGGCCTCACCCTTCCTGGTGTGGCTCAGTTGCTTAGGATGTCCTGAGTTGGATTCCCAGTCAGGACACACACCTGGGTTGCAGGGAAGGTCCCCAGCTGGGGCGCCTACAAGAGGTTGATCGATGTTTCTCACTGATACCAGTGTTTCTCTCTCTCTCTTTCTCCCTCCCTTCTCCACTCTCTAAAAATAAATAAAATCTTTAAACTGGCCTCAATAAGGCTAACTCCATTCCAATCACCAACTATTTATCCATTGTAGTGAAAAAAAAAAAACCACAGATGAAATCTACAAATAGTACACCATTTTTTGTCATTAATTTAAACTTTTAATAAAGATGCTAATTTGTCAGAAATTAAATTTTTTTATCCTCACCAGAGGATATTTTTCTATTGCTTTCAGAGAGAGAGGAAGGGAGAGAGAAATAGAGAGAGCAAAACATAGAAGTGAGAGAAAAGCATTGATTGGTTGCCGCCCTTACGCTACTGAACCAGGGATCATAGGCACCTGGACCGGGGATCAAACCCACAACTCAGATATGTGTCCCCAACTGGGAATCAAACCTGCAACCTTTTGGCATGATGCTCCAACCAACACCAGCCAGGGCTAACCTTCTTTTTTGTTTGTTTGTTTGTTTTAAAGATTTTATTTCTTTTCAGAGGGTAGGGGAAGGAGGGAGAGGAACATTGATGTGCAACAGAAATAATTGGTTTCCTCTTGCATGCCCCCAACTGGGGACCTGACCTGCAACCCAGGCATATGCCCTGACTGGGAATTGAACCAGCGACCTTTTGGTTTGCAGACTGGCACTCAGTCCACTGAGCCACACCAGCCAGGGCTAACTTTCTTTTTTTAAACTTACTGATCAGAGAGAAAATGAGAGAGAGAGAGATTGATTTACTGTTCCACTTATTTTTGCATGTGTTGGTTGCTTCTTGTGCGCATGCGCCCTGACTACGGCATTGGTTTTTTGGGATGACTCTAACCAATGGAGCTACCCGGCCAGGGTCGAAATTACACTTTTTGAATTCTATTTCCTTTAATATTTTTACTAGTTATCCCCACTTGGGGATGGGGGGTGTACAAATGAAAAACAAAGTAATTGTCTCTTACGTGCTTTTGAGCTAATTTACATTTTGTTAAAAGCCCATTAAATAGGTTTATTACACATGAAATGTAGATGTCTTAGATAAAAGTTCACTCAGAAGATGACTAAATTCAAACTCTTTTTTTAAAAATTCCAACTCTTACTACAAACCACCTGAATCCTAGTGCCAACTAAAATTAGAGCAAGAATCTAATGGAAAGAGAATGGATTTCGGAGTCAAAAACGTTTGGTTCCTGTTTAAGCCATGCTAATGCTGAGTCACCTTCTTTAGGCCTCCATTTCCTTATATGATCAATGGCAATGATGCCCACGAGTGTCGTAAGGATTCAATGAACTAACATCAACACATAGTGAGAGATTATTACCGCCAATCCTCAATAAATGGCATCTTTAATATATTAATTATGTATTGTGAAAAAAAAAGATTTGTTCAACTGGGTAAATAGTTTTGTCCTCTCAGTTATTAATCTGTTTACTTGCTGTGTGGCTTGAACAGCTACATAATTTGTGGGGCCCAGTGCCAAAGGAAAAAGGCTGGGCCTCTTGTTCAAAAATCACTGAGAATTTCAAGGTGGTGACAACAGAGCCTGAAATCAAACGTGGGTCCCAAACGTGGAGGTCGCCCTGTGTGTGACGCAGGGACAGGTCCATTTCTATAGTGAATTCACCCAGGTTTACAGCCTCTTAAGTGGAGATAAGTCATGTGCCTACCCGATGACTTTTAAAAGGACTTGGAAAATATTAAGCAGATATGTACAATACACTCTCCTTATTCACGGACCCTGTCTTTGCAAATTCACCTACTCACTAAAATTTAGTTGCTCCCCCAAAATCAATACTCGTAACACCTTCATGGCTGTTCCCAGACCTGCGCAGAGCAGTGGCAAATTGAGTCTCCCCGAATGGCACATTCCCAGCTGCGGTCACACAAGGCGCGCCCTGCCCTCTTGTTTCAGCTCTCACACCGCAAACGAGTGCACTGCTTGTTGACGTCACTGTTTAGAACGCGCTCCAAGCACAGCCATGCCGTGTGGTATTCCTGAGTGCAAGAGGGCCGAGGTGTGTCTTACGGGGAACGTGTGCGTCAGATGAGCTTTGTGCAAGCATGAGTTACATGCGATGCTGTGGCCTGTGAGGTCGCTGTTAATCAGTCAACAATACGCATGAATGAGGTGTCTTTAAACAGAAACGCATGTAGAACAAGGTTATGTGTTGATTGGCTGACTAGTGTGACCAGAGGCTGGCGGGAACCAAACATTTAGTATTTGCCACTTCGACATTTGGGGCAACTTTATAAAACGTAAGTACCAAAATCATGAGAATCTGTTGTATGCAGCAGCCCTTCCTTATCCTTGAGGGGTACATTCCAAGACCCCCAGTGGATGCCCAAAACTTTGGATAGTACTGAACCCTATGTATACTAGTTTTTTTCCCCTATACATACATACCTATGATAAGACTTAATTTATAAATTAGTCACAGTAAGACATTGATACAATAACTGTTAAAATGGAACAATTATAACAATACGCAGTAATGAAATTTATGTGAATGGGTTCTCTGACTCTGGAATTTTTTCTTTAATGTTTTAGACCATGGATGATCCTGAGTGAACCGAAACCACAAGAGTGAGAGCACAAATAAGGGGGAACTACTGTACCTAGAAGAATATAGTACAGTTTCTGCAGGTTTATTATTTTAAATTACCTTGAACATACAGCAGTCCAAAGCCTATCTGAAGTCCACCGGTGTGGAGTGGCCCCCTGAGATGGCACCGTGGTGATGGAATGTTCTCCTTGGGCCATTCCAACTCCCTTCTATTTATAGAACTCTGGTTAAGGGAAGTTTTAGAGGCAGAGAGATCACTTACTTATCAGCCGTGTGTCTTTGCGTAAAGTACTCAACCTCTCTTAAAATCGTTTTGACTTTAATCTGTAAGGTGGGAAGAGATACCAGTTTCATTAAGTTGCATGCATGTGGGACATGGGGAGGGAGGGAGAAGTAAATGACTCCTGCATGTAAAGCTCTTCACATGGTGCCTGTAGCCATTTATTACTGACATTTCTGGAGCACCTACTCTGTGCCAGGGGCTGTCCTGGCACTGGGGACACCTGGGAACCTGCTTCCATGGAGACCATAGTCTCAGGGTTTGTGGCAGGTACCTAGTAAATCACAGCTATTTTTATTGATTTTATGAAAGCTTCATATTTTACTTGGAGAATTATTTTAATCATATCTCTTTTTGCTCAGAAATGGGAGTTCCAGCTATAAAAAAAAACAAACCTTTAGAAATACCTTTAGTCATAATTTCTCTATCTCTTTGCGGAAATTAGTGATAGGAGAAGATTGGCATTAAAGAAGGCCGTCCGCGATGCCAGGGAAACTCACTGCCGAAAGACTTATATGAAGGGTCCACAAAAGATACTCTACCGTCCAGTTCAAATAAGACTGGGGTAGAGTGACTCTTGAGGCCAATGCAGGGCAGTTGCTAAGGATAAAAAGGTATTTTTTCATTTTTTTGTTTGTTTTTTAACAAAGCTCCCAGATAATGCAATGGGCCTACGTGGAGACCTTCCCAGCTGGGCACAGCTCTGGCACCTGAGAGCCGGGGGCCTTACCCACGTCCTTCCTTCTCCGGGTGCAGCCTGGAGGATGATTTCTGTGTCAGCTTCCTTAGCGGTTAAGTGGGGCTGATATCAATCTGTACAGAGCTATTGTGAGGCTTAAACAAGAGAGTAGATGAAAGGATATTGTAAACAATAAAGTCCGATACAAGCCTTATGAGTTTTTCTAAAATGTATTTTAGATCACATAATTAAAGTTCATTTGCACTATGCCCAAGACTGGCATTCTGTCATTATTTTACAGTGTGATAATTTGTCACGTAAAAACCCAATTTAAATAACTCCTATGCCAACATGCTTTCCTTGCTCCAAGATTTCTCTCCCAGCAGAGATGTCAGGCTACATTCTAGAATCCTCACATTCTTGGACTTGCTCTGGTTTGCAACTCACTTTATCAAGGTCTTATTTCACTCATATTCCAAGGTTATAGGATACAATACAGGACAAGGTATTACTACGGTCAGCTATATAAAGTTGTGTTTAAACTGTGTTTAATTCCACTTCAGAGGGAGACAGGGCATGGTTTAACCTGTGATCTAAATTAAATGTAAACATCTTGCAATGAGGAGGCTGGCCTGTTTCTGCTGTTAGTCACTGCCACCCAAAGGCATTTACTGAATCAGATGCTAGAGATTCTGAATGACAGGAGCTGCCAAGTAAAAAGCTTTTCCAGGTACTGAGGGCATTATAAAATAACATAAGATCCAGTTCCTGGCTTCACATCTAGGTAAGGGATGAAACAGGCAAAGGACAAGCTAAGTAACATGGCCAGGAAGAGTTCAGTGAGTGTCTCTAAGTGTTGCCACGGTCAGCAGAGAGAGGTCTAAGGGCTGCAGGCATGGAGAGAGACTTAGGAAGGAGTGGGAACTGAGCTGAGCTGGACCACAAAGGATGGGTAGGACCTGGCTATGTTGACAGAAGACGGGGAACATTTCTTAGCAGATCATGAGGGAGACCTCGTGATAAACATGCGCACGGTGTACGGGGGGCACTGAGTGGATAAGGGCGTGTGATTTCTTCTCTGCTCTGCCAGTCCTCTGCTGTACGTATCCTCTCCAGTCGACACACTCCATCATGCCCACCTCCTTCTGTCCTGACCGAAGGGCAGTGCATTAGAAATGTCACTCTCCCAACCCAAGAGATCGGGAATTAGTCTCGCTATGGTAGCTAATATATCTACTACTATACTAATGTGACATTGTGACTTCTGATGATAAATACATATTTGGTCTTCATCCCTGTTCCTGGCGCAGAGCTTCTAAAACCCTTGGAATTTCCTGTGAGGAGAACAATAATGGTGTCTTTTGTAATGTTAATGAAGTGACTTTTGGAAAGCACAGAAGGTGGGCCCCAATCGATCAGCAGAGCCCAGGACCCCAGCTCCTTTAGCCGCTGTAATTAATGGTTTCCCCCTGTATACCCCGTCCCTGGGAAGCCATCGAGGAGGCAGGTCTTGCAGCACCAGCTTACCTGTGATTCTGTGCTTGGCACCATTTCCTCAACTAGTGATCCTCTACTTTCTTTGCTGCAAACTTCTGTTTGCTTTTTTAAAAAGACTTTATTTACTTTTTATTTACTTTTTAAAAGGGGAAGGGAGTGAGAAGGAGAGGGAGAGAAACATCAATCGGTTGCCTCCCGCACATGCCCCCAACTGGGGACCTGGCCTGCAACCCAGGCCTGTATCCCCTACCGGGAATTGAACCGGCGACCCTCTGGTTTTCAGGATACTACCCAACCCACTGAGACACACCAGCCAGGGCTCCTGTTCACTTTTGATTGAGCTTTAGTGTGTGCAGCTGAACAGACCTCTTCAGTCTGGTAACACTTCTCCAGTCAAATTTCAGTAGTTTGTTAATGTTTAAAGAATAAAACTCCTTACCTTGAAATTGAAGGCCCTGCACATCTTGACCCCCAACTGCCCTCTTTCCACTGTAGCCAGACCAGTTCCCCCAGATGCCATTTCGGTGCCCACCCATGTGCATTTTCTCACCCTCCAGAGTGTCCTCCTCCTCTTCTCCAACAATGTGAAAGCGATCCTCTTTTCTCTGGTTTCCCATCACCCCTCCTAAATGTTAGTGACTGGTCTAGCTCAAGGCTCAGTAGTGAAGTAGGTGATATTCGTTACTGACTCTACTTTGCTACAACTCAGACCCCAGATACTCCCACCACCAACACCTTCTCTCCCGAAGTTTCATGGACCTGATCGCCCTTGGTCCATCATCTTCACCATGGGAAGGATGTGTTGAAGTGTGTGTGGGAGATGTGTGCGCGCACACATGTACCCATGAGTTCACCAGTGTTTGCTCATCAACCCTGGAATTGCTCCACTCTGCTCTCTACCTTCCATTTCTGACCTGCTGTCTCTCTCAGCTGATTTCTGGGCTTCGTGCTGTGTTCTCCCTTGTCGCTTATACCTCTCTGGACTAGGAACTTGATTTCTCCTTGTGACCCGGCTCCATCCAGCATTTCCTCTAAATACAGTTTTCAGGAGCTATTTATTCTCTCAACTCTAAGCGTATACAACTCTGAAGACTCTTCAATAGATGATCCGGGTTGGCCAGGGGTCGGGAGGGAGATGGGAGTCTATTTTCATTGGTCCAATACCTTCATCACAGTTTCAGTAAATAAACTCCAGAGTATTGGATCAACAGGGAACATGTTAAGTAAGAGGTTGCACAGTCTTTTTAGTGCAAATCAGACAATGAAAGTTTTAGTTGCAATAGGTGGGAGGGGTAAGCAGATGCAGATTCACCATCAATTTAATATAGGTGAAGCTTCAGGGTCTCTTTGGAGGTCTTATATCTATTTTTGTAATTTAATTTTGATGTCAGTTTCTTAAAGAGATCCTGAAAGCGATTAAGCCTCCTCCACCCCTTCATTCTCAACTTAATCATTCCACAGAGTAGAACAGTGGCTGTTCCGGTGGATGGAGCATGGCAATAGTGGTGCAAACTGAACGCAAGCCTGTTAGAGTTTACTCCCCACCCCATGAAACGTGGATTTTATAGCCAGTGCCATTGTTCTGGTTTACAGCTTTTAAACGGCAGAAAACCTTTGCTCAGGAGTGGCCACATCACTCCTAATAGCTTCTGGGACCTTGACTTCCGGGTGCCATTCAGATCTCATATCTCTCAACTGTTACTCAAATCTCACTCAGACTTGGCATTCCACATATGGCTCAATCTCATCTTGACTCCCAGCCAAGTGCTGCCCCCAGTAGTGCCCTCGCTAGCAGAGATTAAGGTTCATGTTATGTTATGCACCCAAACATACGATATTTATATGACTTATGCCTAAACTGGTTAATAGATATCTACCGTTGAAGCCTCAAGAGAGAGGAGGTAAGGCTAAGAGGTTAGAATGACACTATAAAGAGACGGTAGTGAGCTTTCCCTTTTCCTTACTCCATTCTTTCTTTTACAGAACTTAGTTAAAACAGGCGTGTGAGTTTTTGTCTAGGACTTTCATTGGAGATACCTAACTTTACTTTTTATAAATCACAGAAATTAAAATCAGAAGAAATTCTAGATCTCACATATCTTGATCTTCCATGGAATTTTGTGATACCACATGCATGGTCATGTCCACCACACGCACGGTCCAACATGGACAGCATCTAACACTGGTTGGGGATGTCCCATGGTGGTCCAGCCAACCATTGACCACCTTCAATGATAAGAGATCTACCTCTTGTTGGGTAAAGAGTAGATAGTATACATCACTGTGTGCTTCCCTTTAGGGGCATCCACGGAGCACCTCCAGGGAGAGGTTCTGCAATCACAAATCCAGTCTGAAAAGCTTGGAGTAATTCCAGAACAATCCATGCAGGCTTAAGTAGATAAGATGGGGTCAAATCTAAGACACCCCGAAAATGAGATATGACTTTGAGGAAATATCAGTTGATAATAGTGGTTATGGGTAATATTTACAGAATATTATTGTAGGTCAGAAGTCAGGCAGGCATCACTTAAGTGCTATATATATGTATATATTTTTATCTTCACCCGAGGATATATTCACTGATTCAAGAGAGAGAGGGGAGAAAGAGAGAAACATCGATGTGAGAGAGAAACACTGATTAATCGCCTCCTGTATGTGGCCCTACCCAGGGACCAAATTGCAACCCAGGCACGTGCCCTGACCGGAAGTGGAACCTGCCGCCTCAGTGTATGGGACCAGGCTACAAGCGCTGAGCAACAGTGGCCAGGGCAGTGCTTTATACTTTTTAGCCATTTATTTCCCACACTATTTCCATGAAGAATATGGTCTCTATTTTCCAGTTGTAGAAACTGAGGCACAGAGTAGCCCAGGTCACGCAGCTAGTAAGTGAAAGAGTTAGGATTTGAATCCAGGTCAGTTGGACCTGGACTCTCGACCCTGAACCACTATTGCAGATTACTGTAATCATCGTTAACTACGAGTGTCTAAACTGTATGTCAGGTTTAAACATTCTTAGTACCTTAGTTGAGCCTAATAATAGCAATCCTATGAAACACGTACTGTTACAGAACAGCTACTAAGTACATGAGTGAGGTCCTACAGTTAGTGATTATGGAAGTTGGGATTCAAATCTAGGTAGCCTGGCTTTAGATGCCCTTGGTGGTCCACTGCTGGTCGATGGTGATAGTGTCACATACAGAGCTTTGTTATGTGCAGGGAAAGCAAATGACAAGGTGAGCAAGAGTAGGATAGGCACCCACTGATAAATATGCGGAGGGAAATTAGATGCTGACTGGTATCCAGGGTACCCAGAGGACTCCCAATGCAATCCTTCCTCCAAAGGACAGAGAGAGGACAAATTATCTATAGACAGAAGTAGCTTAAACAGTCAGAAAGAATGGCTTCCCTGCAGGAATACATGTAGGAAGCTGCCCTGTGCAGAGGAAATGAGGCCTAACATAATTTTCCAGTTCTCGGCTTCAGAAAGCAGGTTGGGAAGTTTGTGGTTACCAGAACGTTTACTATGAACATGTGGAATGAAGGTGCAGCTAGGGCAAGCCAAGAAAGTTCCTTTTAAAATTCTGCCCATTGGATTCCCTTTCTGAACGGCCTTCATTTATTTATTTATTTATTTATTTTGTGAGCTATGTCGTTTTCATGGTACATGAAGGACTGAAAAAAAAATGCCTCTAAATATCGAATACCGTAAGTTGTGCTGGAACATTAACCAATGCACTTAATTACTTCATGTTTCAGAAATCCATAAAATAAACTTCTTTGCTAAAACTGGAGTCTTCTGGATTCCACATTTAGTTATTCATTCAGAGAACAACACTCAATAGTATAAAATAACACCTAAATGTTTAGAAACTCATATTTGCAGAGGAAATTCACAAGTTTTTTTTAAAGGTATTTATTTACATAGCAAGTAATTATTGTAAGTATTCAAAGCCTGTTAGCTGCAATCATTCAGTAAATATTTGACACTGTATTCAAGGTTAAATCTACTGTGAGAAACCTCTAGTTTCAATTTCAGTTTAATGATTATTTGGAGTCTTTTTTCTCTTTTGAAATTTTGTTTCTCAAGAATTAGCAGAAAAAAAAGCAACAGGGCCAACTTTTTCTCTATTCCAGGAAGATTTGCATGGCTACATGCGCTCTCTCCAGCAGAGACTATGTCTCCTTCGTATATTTTATTCACCAAAGCCCATGACAGTGTCTGGCACACAGCGTTCAAAACAAGTTTGGTACCTGAAACCCACTGAACTCGCTGAATGTGCGTGTCCAGTAATTATTTAAGTACAGGTGTCGGTCCAAGGGCGAGCGCTAAGTGATGGGGTCTGCTCCCTCGTCCCACATCTCAATGGCCTCATTCGGCAGCGACGTGGAGGTGGGAGGATTCCAACTTCACGAGAACAGATTTCTATCGAAATCTCTTTACTCGGCCTGGAAGCCTTTCTGGTGTGCTTCCTTTGCGGAGAGAGCACGAATTTATGAAACGTGGCGCTGTCTGCTCTAAAGGCACGGTTTGACCTTGACGGACAGCTGTGCTGGGGCGAGGGAGCAAATTCGTCCTCCTCGTGAGTATTGGACCCGGCCCCAGGGGAGCCCCTCTAGGTGGAGGGATGGTGCCTACCTCTTTTTCTCCCCAGTGCGTCCCGCCCCTCGATCGCCGCGGGGAGTCGCCCACTCCGCCGGCCGCTTTCCGCCAAGTCATCCCACAGGTCCGAGGACTCGGTGCCCCGGTCTTTGCAAACTTACTGCCGCCCCGCCCTCCGCGGAAATGCTCCCATTGGCTCCCGCGCCGCGAAGGCACCCGCTCATTGGTCGGTGGGCCGCGAACGCGCGGTGACGCGACACTTTCCGGGCTGGCCGGGCGCCCCCGGCTGCGCGTGGGGAGAATTACTTCGCTTGCGGATCTGGGATCGTATTTTGTGGTTACATCTCACATCCGGCCTCCCTCCGCCGGAGAAAGGGCCGCCGGAGCAGTTGGCCAGGAGGTTGGGGTACGGGGAGGGCCTCGGGTGCTGGGCGGGGCGGGGCGCAGGGCGGGGGAGGAGGCAGGGGGCGCGAGGCGGCACCCGCGAGCCCAGGGACATGGCGCGGCCGGACGACGAGGAGCGGGTAGCGGCAGCGCCAGGGCACGCGCCTGCAAAAGGATACCTCCCGGTCCCGGGGAGCTCGCCAGCCGGGAAGACGAGCGCGGAGTCGCAGAGCGAGCCCAAAGCCTGCTGCCTGACCCTGAATGGAGTCCCTCGGGACAGCCCCGCGGCTGCCTCGGGAGCCCTGGGCAGCCCGCAGATTCAGCTGGCCCCAGAGGAGGAGACCCAGGTTCGGCTGCTACCCACGGACCCCGGGAAGGAGACCCCCGGGGCCGAGGGCTCCCTGGTGCCCGGGACGGCGCTCTCCGCGCGGCGCTTTGTGGTGCTTCTGATCTTCAGCCTGTACTCGCTGGTCAATGCCTTCCAATGGATCCAGTACAGCATCATCAGCAACGTCTTCGAGGGCTTCTACGGCGTCTCCTCCCTGCACATCGACTGGCTGTCCATGGTGTACATGCTGGCCTACGTGCCCCTCATCTTCCCGGCCACCTGGCTGCTGGACACCCGAGGCCTGCGGCTCACCGCCATGCTGGGCTCCGGCCTCAACTGCCTGGGCGCCTGGATCAAGTGCGGCAGCGTGCAGCAGCATCTGTTCTGGGTCACCATGCTGGGCCAGTCCCTGTGCTCCGTGGCCCAGGTGTTCATCCTGGGCTTGCCCTCCCGCATCGCCTCAGTGTGGTTTGGGCCCAAAGAGGTGTCCACAGCTTGTGCCACCGCCGTGCTAGGCAATCAGGTAAGGACTAAGATGATAGATGAAAATTAGATCTTTAAAGTACCAGATAAAGTCATAGGCCACGTGAGCTGGGCATATGGATAGACCTTCAGGAGCCTTGTCCGTAAATGGAGGAGGTAGGAGACAGTGGATTAACCCCTCTTGGATTAAAGAGGGGTTTTGATCTGTTTGTGAAGACGGAACTTTGAAAACCAAAGTGAGCATCTAATCATCTTGCTTTGAGAATTGCCTAAAATAATTAACTGAATTGGCCCCTGCATGCCTCACATCATAGAAAGCTTGTCAGTGCAGTCATGAACGAGACTTGGGCAGGTATTATTTTTGTCACCCCCAGTATATTTGCAGAAGGAAGGTGTTGGATTCAGGGACTTTTGTTCCCCTTTGAGTGGTCAGTGTCAACAGGCCCGTTTAATTTTGTATAGTAGCAATTGGCAGCGTGCTTGGTACATAGCAGACACTTACAAAGGACTCCTAAAGAAATGTTCCAGCGATAAAGCCCTCACAACATTCCTGAGTCCAGTTCCCAATTTTTAACGTTAAGAAAACAAAGACAAATCACGGATCTTGAAATCCACTGTGAAAGGGTGGCTTACATTGCCAAGTCTCCGTCAGCGGCTTCCTAGTCTTTTCTTCCTAATCTTTTGGACACCATAGGTCCAAGTCCCATTAGTGTTAGGTAGAATGTCCTGTGTGTTTTTTTTATTTGCAGATTGATTCTTTTATTGCAATTTAAATTTTGCATATGGAGTCCTGTGATATTTTATGTAAATTGTATTGAGTGGTCATTCAGCTTGAGCATCTAGTTACAAATGTGTATACCTAAAACTTCACCTCTCTGTATATATTCCTGCATGTGACTATGTAACAAAAGAATGTTACTTTCTTCCAGTCTAACACTTGTTTCAAGGTCACAATAAGATTCATTGAAAATCCATGAAAAAGATGCGCTCTACATGCTTATTGCTTTATAGTTATTTCCTTTCTCTTAAAGTACAGAAGGGGTAGCTTGAATGATCATTGCTGTGTGTCCAAAATAATTCATGACCAATATCTTAGTTGTTTGATTTTGGATGCTTGGATTGGTGCTGTTGTCTTAAAGTATTTTACATTTATGAAATTATGTTCAAGGTTAAGAATTCATTGAGCATGACATTCATGATCAACTCCATAGCTATGAGTTATCTCTTTCACGGATAATGAATGAAAACCTTGACCCGCAGGCAGATTTCCCTCTAATGCTCAGCACGCCTCAGCCTAGACTGTGGAGTGACCATTTGTAATAATATCCAACCTTATTCCTCACTCACTAAAACCTGGCACCGTGGGAAGCCCTTCAGATGCTTGTATCCTTTACTTAATAATGTAGGGTAGGAACTGTTACTCTCCCCATATGATAGATACAGAAGCTGAGACTTGAAGGGACAAAATTATTTTTATAAAGCCACACAGCCATTTCGTGGCAGCATTCACACTCAAGTCTGTCTGACTCCTAGCTTATAACTACCCATCCAATACTGCCAGGTCTCCAACCTGAGAGAGACTTTTAAAATGTAGACCAGATCATGTCATTACCCTGCTTTGAACTTGCCAATGATTTCCCATAGTACTTAAAATATAAAGTCTACTTTGAATTACAATACCTTACTAATCTGTCTTCTTTGGTTCCTTAAACAATACTAAACTTGGCATTTTGCATAAGCACCTTTGCAGAAACATCCCCTCTGCCTGGAATGTTCTCTCTCCTAGGACGACATTATTACATCCTTATTGTCACTGAGCTCTCAGCTTAAGTTCACTTCAAATATCATTCAGTGGCAATTCTTGACAATCCCATTTAGAGTTGCCCAGTCACTTATGACATCATTATACATGAATTTTCCATGTGGTGCCTATCACTGTCTCATACATTTATATATTTATAGGTTTGTAGGTTAATACTTCTTTATTACTTATGTCCCATCCCCACCATTAGACTGTAAAGTTCATGAAATTAGGCGCGAGGTCTGAATGTACACAACTATATAACCAGCGTTTATTACAGTGCCTGGCACATTGTAGATTCTCTACAAAATTTGTTGAATAGTATATGAATGAGTTTCAGACTCATAGATACTGGCCAGATGGATATTTCCACTTGGATAGCCCCTACAACCCCACCAACCAAAACTGACTTTGTCTCCTAGCTCATTTCTCTTCCTGTCTATGGCCACTCCCAGCTTTGGCCACCTGCAGCTCTCACCTAGAGCTTGCTCACTGACCTTTCTATCTTTCTCTCTTCCCTCTCTTCTCTGCATTCATCCAGTGTGGTCCTTCTAACAGCGGATCTTCCTGTGGACTCCCCTGCGGTAGACTTCATTGCCCCTAGGATGAAATTAAAACTGTTGGTTGTGACAATGTGTGACCCTCCAGCCTGGCCTCCTGCCAGCTCCTCAGCTTCACCTCTCTCCAAACCCCACCCCCCACCCCCGTTCTCACACACATACTTTCTCTTCCCTGAGGGAAACTGTGCTCTACTTACAATTTCCCTCAAGGTCACGTTCTCCCCTTCCTTTGTACATGGTGTCCCATTGGCTGGGAACACTTCTTCACTTGGCTATCTCCCATTTCTTTAATTTTTTTTTTTAATCCTCATCTGAGGATGCGTTTATTGAGTTTAGAGAGAGGAATGGGGTATAGGGGGAAGGAGAGAGAGGGAGAGAAAAATCCATGTGAAAGACACCTATCAGCTGCCACTGTACATGCCTGAGCTGGACATCAAACCCACAACCTGGGTGTGTGTCCTGGCCGGGAATTGAACCTGCAGCCTTTTAGTGCACAGAACAACAGTCCAACCAACAGAGCCACTTGGCCAAAAAAAACCCCAATTTCTTTTTCAGATCTTTGCTCCTTCAGAAACTGTGCCTGAACTTCAGGTCGGTACAAGGTGCTCCTGCAAAGCACTGTCTTAGCTAGGGCGACCCTATGTGCCGGTGCCCACTGCTGTCCTGCACAGTCGCTCCCAGAGTCCCTTTCAGTCTGAGTAGTGTTCTTGATCGGTTCATAAAGTACTCGATCTTTCCAGTCTTGTCACCTCCCCATCACAGTGTTATACTCTCTCGTGTGTGTGTGTGTGTGTGTGTGCGTGCACACACACACGGAGAGTTTTTTTGTTTGTTCGTTTAATGCATCTGAACAGAATGCATGAACAAAGAATTGAGACATGAGAAAGCATTGGTTCAACACTAACGAATCTACAAAAATTAGGACTTGGGGAAGGTGGAGATTACCTAGATATTTTTAAAAATTGGAAACTGCAATCAAAATCACCTGATAAAATCCCTATTAACACTTAAAAAGAGTTTTCATAGGACTATGATTTTTATTAGACTAGAGAGCCTCGCCTGGCTGCTCTAGGGTTCCTCATGCAAACACAAACAAGGGGATTCCCCTGACTGGTCCCCACGCTGTTCCATGTTCTCCCCACCCCCACCCCACCCCTCACTTTTTCAGGAAGCTGGTCTCCATCCCATAACTGGAAAGAGGATGTGAATCACCCCACAGGCATTGGTCTTCCAGTGCCACCCTCAGGGACACCGGGTCACATGCTGTTCAGCTGCACCTTAATGCTAACCATATTAAGCAATGACTGACAAGGAAAAAATGTTTCTTTTTAAATTATGTACTCAACCCACTTGGTATTATTTCAAGTGGTGCAACACTTTTCATCATTTATCAGGGACAGAAGTTAGACATTAACTTCAAAAACATCAGCAAATGGCTAACAGATTTCCTTCAAAGTCGGTCACGTGGAGAGTGCACCCTAGAAAAGAGGAGGGGCAAGTCAGGTCCCACCCACTTTCATGAGTTTCACCAAATACCAAACCCACTCAAGGGTGGAGAGAAAGGCAACTTTCAAAAAAGAGTATTTATTCAGTGAGGCGCTTGCTATCCTCCTTCCTAAGAGCACCAGGTGGCGAACACATTTTCTAAATTAGATCTAGGAAGGGGAATGTGGAATCACTCCATCCTCCTCCCCTAAAGGGCTGTCCAATGCTTAAGGAATTAAAAAAAAATGACTAAATAAAAACAAACCCTACCCATGCTACCCCCCAACAAAAGAAAGAAAGAAAGAAAAAAACAAACATGTCCCTGATCACTCCCCAGAGGGGAACCCGGGAGCAGCTTCAACGACCCGAATTAGTCTGTTACAGAGTCATCACAAGCATCCTTGCTTTTAAACAAACAAACAAAATTTTTTTCTGAAAAACAAAAACTAGTACTGATCACTTTTCTGGCAACACACAATCACTCAAAATTAAGTAGTATGGAGAGGCAGAAAGGCACCACAGCCTGGGCCTTGTTTCACACGAGTGCACAAGGGCGGGTGCCGTGCGTTAGTCATTCCTGCAAAAACGAATTTTAATTTTTAGTCTTTAGTTTGATTTAAATATTGCTTTTACTATGGTGCTGACACCCGCGGTGCAGAAGGGGCTCTGGAGAGCCGCTCCCAGCAGCGCACGCCTGCGGCCCTTCTGCGATCATGGAGGCTCCGGGGGAGCCAACATTGCTTCGTCCAACATGTTCTCTAGGCCTTGCTCTGTGAGTGCAGCACATGCCACGTACTTGGCAGCACGCAGGTCACTGGACAGCTTTTCGGCAGTCTCCGGAGTGATGGGCTTCTGCTTGTTCTTGGCAAGTTTCTCAATAGTTGAAGGGTCATCTCAGAATCAATTGGGGTCCCAACAAGCAAGAAAGTCGCCTTTGGACAGTGCTGAGTTATCTCAGGCACCCACTTTTCTTTCACATTTTCAAATGAGGATGGAGAGACCACTGAAAAACAGACTAGAAATACATCTGTTTGCGGATAACTCAGTGGTCGTAATCTGTCGCTGTCCTCTTGCCCTGCAGCATCAAAAAGTCCAGGAGTGTATGGCTCGCCACCGATCACAACTGTGACAGCATAGTTGTCGAAAACAGTCAGTTCATACTCAGGTGGAAATTTGTTTGTTGTGTAGGATATCAGGAGACGTGTTTACCAACGGCACCATCGCCCACACCAATGCACTTAATTGTCTGCACTGCCGAAACAGTTTTCTCTCCACTTCAAATATTTCAAATCCAACGATGCCCTCAGCCTCTCCGCTGAGGCGTTCCTCATCATACTCTCTTGTAATTACCTGTTTGTCTCTATCCTGCGTTTGGTAAGGGAGCAAATGAAATATTTGGTAAATGTCATCTCTGTCTTCCTCTCCTTTTTGAAACCTATTCCGGGCCCTTCCTCTTCGTTTCCATCACCCAAAGAATCTAATATTTCCCTCCATTGGGCCTCCTTTAATACTTTGATTTTATTTCTCTCGTGATTATCATCATATTCGGCCTTATGTTTTCCTTCCTTATGGGGAATTCACGTAACAAAAAAGAAACCATTTTGAAGTGTGCAGTTCCGTGGCGTTTCCTACACTCACAGTGTTGTGCAGTCATCACCTCTGTCTAGTTCCAGATCATTCTCCACCCTCAGAGAAGACCCCGTACCCACTAAGCAGCCCCTCTTCATTCCCCCTTCCTTCAGCCCCTGGCATCAGCCGATTTGCTTTTTCTCTCTGGATTTACCTATTCTAGATATTTCCTATGAGTGGAGCCATACAGCATGTGACCTTCCGCGTCTGGCTTCCTTCCCTTAGAAGCACCCACGCACACTAGCTGTCCTCTTCGTGTTGTATTCATCGGCAGTATGTGCTTGTTTCTCTTCTCATAACAGCTGTTAATAGGACTGTTTATCTTACAGCTTGGAACCGCCGTTGGTTTTTTGCTACCGCCAGTTTTAGTGCCCAACACACAGAACGACACAGCTCTGTTGGCGCATAATATCAGCGCCATGTTTTACGGAACATCAGCGGTCGCCACGCTTTTATTTGTTTTAACAGTGATTGGTAAGTGAATTATTTTCCCTAACGCTTAAGTAAGTAAATGCATGACAAACATGAAAAAAAAAGCCACCAACCCTGAAGATTTGCATTGCTATCTCAAATGCCATTTGCTTGTTTCATTCTTGCTGTGTCACTGCCTTGCTCGGGTAATGAATGCTATAGCCTGAGGGCTCTGTTATGGTCCATCTATTTAATATTGTAAAGGGTTTGAAGACTAATTCATCCTCTATGTCCCCCTACTAACTCTTCTTCCCTGGTAAGTGTCAGTTTCAAACATACTGCCCACCTCCTCTTTGCATATTCCTCTCCATGGTCTGCATTTTGTGCTAACCCAGCGGGAGGCAAGTTCTTGTCAATGCTTTGAAATGATGCAAATAGGCTACAGCCTTCCTCTTAATGATAAATCCTTTTGAGGACCCTCAGTTTAACAAGTAACTGGATCTGAAAATGTCGACCAGTGAATGACCCTGGGCAGTGGCAAGCTGTTCAGCAGAATTTCAAACTGTGGCAACTGTCTATTGTTAGGCCCCCCCCAGCAAAGCACTGCTGCCACCAGCCGTCCCTGAGTCCTCGTCGGGGCCTGTCTCTTGAAGCAGTCAGTCCAAATCAGCGGCAAGCTGCCATCATCAGTTTGGAAGAAGGTTTGGGAAGGTCTGCTTTTTAAAGTTTATCTTTAATGGGAAACAATTTTGGTTTCAGGGAGAAGGATTTAAGAATATAGCTGCTGCCATAGCTGTGACACTGCCCCTTAGGCACTCAGTATATCTTAATTTGAAGAGGAAAGGAACTTTAAAGTCGAAAGGCCATCTTTTAATCATTAAAATTTACAATTAAATTGGGGTTTTTAATTTACATATCAATTTTACCATGGCTATAATAGTAATGAAAAATTCAAGTTTTATGGTCTCCAGATAAGAAATCCTCAGTTTTCAAAGACAGGTATGCTGAAGACTGTAGAGGGTTTTGATAGAGACTTCCCGTACAGATGAACTCCAGGATCCAGGTGCAGGAAGCTCAGCCCACATATTTAGTTTCCCTTAAGATAATGAACAAAATATTTTCTTGGTAGCGTAAAAGGTATTCTGACATGTGCAGTCTACTTATGGTTGGTTCCTTGTTTCACGTAGTGGGTGGCATGTTTGCTGTGTGCAAACAACTGACAAAGGCCAGATTACCCCTGTGCTGTTTCAGCAGTTTGAAAGGGAAGTTTTAAAAGAAATCTATCTATCTATCTATATATTTTTAATGATTTTATTTATTTATTTTTAGACAGAAGGGAGTGGAGGGAGAAAGAGATGGGGAGAAACATCAATGTGTGGTTGCATCTCACGTGGCCCCCTGGGGACCTGGCCTGCAACCCAGGCATGTGCCCTGACTGGGAATCGAACCCACGACCCTTTGGGTGCAGCCCAAGCTCAATCCACTGAGCTACACCAGCCAGGGCTAAAAGTAATCTATATTTTTAAAAAGCAAACTCTTACTTTTCTGATAGCCATATTTGATTTGCTGGATGAAATATAGCTTATATGCATTTTGCATTAATAGGCCTTATATGCAGTAGGGATTATTAAAATATAAAATTCTCTTTCTTTGCTTATAAATCTTCACATAAATTCTGGTTTTCCTTTTTTTATTGTCTTCAATTGTCTCTTTGAAAGACGCGACAGAGTAATAGATTGCATATAAGATATCCACTGATGTGAACTTATTATGTACATGCTCATATGTGTTCAAACATATACATGAGATGCTACAAATAGAAGATTTTTATCTGTTAAGGGAGGAGGACAAAAAATGATAATAGACATGACTATTCGCATATTACCCTGTGTTATTTGAGAAATTAAAAGAGAACTATTTATGTGCATAATTACTTATTTATGTACTCATGGCTTGTGAGTAGGCAGTGGAAAATAGAAATGCAGGTGGGGGAGAGTGGAAAAATTGGACTGGAAACGGACTAGGAAAACAAGGGTTCATTGCCAGTTTTTGCTCATGACCTATACTTTAATCTTATGGTACCAAGCATACGTAATGATTGTGTGCATTGTAATGTGAGTCTTAGGTTGAAAACTGTGACATTTAAATTAAAAACTTCCCTGTTTCCTTATATCCAAATATCTCCTATTGAGGGAAATCTGGGTTATTTAAAAGTCCTTACTGAATTGAAAGGTCCTTAATTACTGAGAGGCAATCCTACTTTCCTCTAAATTCTACCCACGAATACTACTTTGGGAGCCCCACCAAATCTTACAAAATAATTTTGGTTGCTTATGTTTCCAGCAACGGGACATACACTAAACCGGCACTTAGCACTCTTCCTAAAACGCTGTCCATGCACCGCTCTTACCCTCCCTCACGGAGCATGGGGACCAGCCACCTAGCACTTCTGGGAATGAACTCAGGCCTTCCACTGAATTGGCACTGCCACCCCATCTTCCTAGGGGGACGCCGTTATGGCCTCTAACATTCGATTGTTTGGTACGTGCCGACCATGTCTGTTTCCCTCACTGAACCCTCACAGCCTGGTGAGGGCGACACTCTTACCATCATTCCTGTTTTATAGATGAGGAAACTAGGCACAGAATTCCAGAAAACATAACTTCCCAGGGGTCACAGCTACTCAATACCGAAGATTACACTTGAGCCTGGTCAACCTAAGTCCGTGTTACGTACAGTGTTATATATAAAAATATATCACTTTAATTTTTACTTCATCTTTTTTTGTCATTCCAATTCAAATTCTTGTGTCAGTGGCTGTTGTATTTGAGAACTCCACAGCAGAGCCGTACAGTAACCGACGTGTACCTTATAAAACCCTCACCACCGTGACGCGCTGAAGTGAGTGGATGGCAGAAAACAGGAGTAATGGAATCAAATTATTTAACGTGAAGGCACTGAAGCACATGAGCATATCCATGTGTGCACAATTTTACTTTTGATACTTATATTCAAGATATCTATATATAAGCTGCTATTATAAACTTTTCACAGAAATACATTGTATTTAGTCATAAGAATTTCAAGCCCCTGAGATAAATTTAGTCTCTGATTTTTACAAATAAAAAAATTTTTTCTCAAAAAAGATAGTGTAAAAAGAAAATAAAAGGAAAAAAAGTGTATTTTGTGTAGCTCTCAATAATTATAAAATTCTTTTACATATATCATATATCATCCACATAACAGCTTATAATTCCCATTTTGGGGATGAGGGAGCCATAGTCAGAGACAGGAACTGACTTCTTCAGAGGCAGGGCCAGGATTCAAACCTGTATTTGCCTTATAATAAGTTACTATGTTTAGTGTCTGCTTGAATCACCCAGGGACTAATAATGAAATTGGAAGATAATGTTATTATCTCATTTCAAAAAGTAGAAGTGGTCTCATGAAGACGACTAGCTACTTCCTCATGGGAGAGACAGTTCGAATGTGGTGCCGAAGCCCTTCCGGTTCTCCGTCTGCCTGTGCCCGGCGTGGAGAACAACCGCTTTCACAGATCATCATCTTAGTGGCACAGTTTTTGGTGGCGAGAAGAGAGTAAGAAGGCAATTGTTTTTCAGTTTCAAAGGATAAGGAAAAAGCCGTATTTCATTTTTTGAAAATGCAGTACAGCTTAAACAGATTTTGTTCCTTTTTCTTTACTTTCATATAGACTTAAACCCAACTTTATTACATTGGGTAGCTGGTAGATACAGGCCTGATTTTGTTTGAGAGGGCAGTTGACTGCCTGAAACAAAAAGATAACACTTGTATTCAGAAAATAAATCTAGTGGAGTTAAAGACTATTAAGAACTGTTTTTATTTTGCCTTTGAGTTCAGACTGAGCAATTTAGACTTATTTTTACCATAAGTAAAACCTAAGAGACGTAAGACCCTACCTAAATATTCATGACTACCTTGTAAGCGTTTCTACATTCTGAAACTTTGTTTTACAACTGTGCGAGTTCTGTATTATCACTATTAATAAAAAGAGGCATCTCCTACCTTAACTAGGGCACTTGCAGGGAAGGACAGCAGGCGTCCTCTACAGTGCAAGGAGCAGATAGGGCGAGAGGAAGAGGAGGAACTGCAGCAACTTAAAGTTGTTATGTCTCCCAGTCCCCCGATGTAAGGATATTAAAAAGTAAATATTTACAAGTTACGTCTGCTCTTAATTAATTCAGACCTGTAAAAGTAGAAGTCTGTTTTAGTTATAGCATAATTAATCAATGTTATGGTGAGTAAAGAACTTTATTTTATTTATTTTTTTTATTTTGAGCAGCAAACAGGAGAATTACAGTATTATGTAGAAGTTTTAAGGATGATTTCTTTCGTAGTGATTTTCAAACCTGGCTGGGTGTTGATAGCATTTGCAGAGTTTTGTGTTTAATACAGATTCTCAGGTTCTGTTCTCGAGGTTCTGATTCATTGAGTCTTGGATAGACTCTTAAAGTTGTATTATTTTTAAATTTCTACGTGATTTTGATTGATAGCCAGGTGCATTATATTTAGCCCCACTTTTGAACCACAAAGCAGGCCTTCCTTGTTGGAAGAAATAGCCACTATTAAAAGAGAAAGAAGTTCTGATCTTTTAGAAAATATGACTTTTTTTCTGAATCCATTTACCTCCTTTTTTAGTTTTTGAACTTACCCTATTTCATTGATTCTAAAGTGTACATTTTTATTTATTATTATTTTTATTTTTAGAGAGGGGGAAGGGAGGGAGACAGGGAGAGGAACAGCAATGTGTGGTCACCTCTCATGTGGCCCCCACCAGGGACCTGGCCTGTAACCCAGGCATGTGCCCTGACTGGAAATTGAACCAGCAACCCCCTGGTTCCCAGCTCGCATTCAGTCCACTGAGCTATGCCAGCCAGGGGCTAAAGTGTACATTTTTAAATGAAATTTCTGAAATTGAAATGTTTTTAATAATCAGTGGCATGTCACAGTGGCAGTCGAGACATGATTATGTGAAAACCTATGATAACCTGGCAAGATCACTGAGTGCCAGCATCAGACCACCTTAGATTTAATGAAGTACAGAATTTTCCATTTGTTTTAGTTTAAATTTTTGAGTCAGTACTAAAACTAGATTTTAATTTCTGCTGTAGCAAATTTTAGCAGTTCATCTCTTCTATGAAGTAGTCTTGACTTCAGGCTGGCCAACCCTACAGAAATCTCTCCTTAGTCATCTTTTGCAGGAAGTGTGTAAATCCGTCCTGCCCAGCACAAGGGCAGCCTCTAGACGGCTGGCGGAGAAGCCTGTGACATCTGTCTCTAACCCCCGAGACGGGCTGTGCTGAGCCTTGCACAGTCAGAAACCATGACACTTCCGTGTCCCTCAGCTCTGCCCCTAGATGTTCCCTGTGCAGCTAAAGTGATTGGCAATAAGGGCCCAGCTGTGCCCCTGTGCATTCCCCTGGACCTTTTCCTTTCTAGAGGTGTAACTGGAGAGAGAACATTTCTATCAGATTTTAGAAGAAATAGTTGCTAACTCAAGACCATCCTCTAAAAGTTCAATAATATATTGGTTTGCTCTTATCTGATGTCACCTCTAATTATAAATTGAACTAAATTTAGCAGTAGAATTGTCGAATACTTAGTAGAATAAAAATTAATCTTGCTTAACTAAAAATGGAATAATCAGTGGGCAAGATTGTGACATATTATTAATGATTTTTCAGGGCTTTTTGTTTATTTGTTTTGCAGTTTTGAATGGGCCAAATCTCTGTTTTAGTCAGTTTCAGTGCCAAGCTAGTCATCAGATAGAAGTTAGTGAAATGAAAGGCCTCACTATTGGGCTTTCACTACCTCTTTAAACGTAAACCGAATTTAGTGTGCTCACTAAGGGAGATACATTTATTTAATTACCTTTTCTTGTATGTTTCCAGCGTTCAAAGAAAAACCCGACTATCCACCAAGTCAGGCCCAAGCAGCCCTTCAAGACAGCCCCCCTGGCGAGTACTCCTATAAGAAATCAATATGGAACCTGTTCAAAAACATTCCTTTTGTCCTTCTATTGATCACTTATGGTAAGTGGTTTTCTCTTATCGTCTTTGATGTTCATATAAACCTTTGAGCATTGTAGATTGTCTTCATTGAATCTAGTGGCTTGAGCTTTAGTTAATGAGGGAGGTTTGTTCTATAAAAGTAGTTGATAGTAGAGTCCTAAACTTAAATTTCGAACTCAAAGCAAAAACTTCAGGATGGATTTTTCTTATCTGTATTTAAAAGAAGTAGACCTTAATCAGGGAAGCATTGTCTTCTTTTGTGGGTTCTCATGGGTATTTTAGGCCCTTTCTGAACTATAGCTATGACATGTGGGAAATGCCACTAACAATTGATTTGTTTGACCCGTGCAGACTGGTGTCGATCCAGACTACTTGATCCAAACTAGACATTAAGGAGGTCACCGTGGCCAGTTCTAACGTTAAAAAATTCTCGTCATCCAGATCTTTCAGGATGGCCGGCAGATACTCATCTCAACTCTGTAGCTTTGACTACAGACACCCACTCACTTGGTTCACTTCAGAGATTGTTGACAGTTTATTCTTTGGTTCTTACATTAATGCTGTTTACGTCAACCACCAACATCCCCCATGTCTGTTTTACTTGCCTTCAGAAATTGCTCTCTGCTGTCTTCTTGACATTTTGGGGGGAGGGCACACCCTAGTGTATACTTGTTTCACAGCTTGTAACGAATTAGGCCCTGACCTGAGCTCAGTTTCCGTCATTTCATCCTTCTACGCCGTCTCCTCTCCTTCCTCCCTGGAATATTTTCACGCAAATCCAGGTGTTGCAGCACCGTACCGTTAAATACTTCAGTATACCAAGTTCCTTTTCTTAATTTTGCTGGTTACCTCCACTGGTTAGCTTGAATCTAAAACGACTAATTAGGGAGTAAAATGGTTCACTATAATCTATTAGAGCAAATTCATTTCTTTTTTTTTTTTAAGAAGTGTTTTTTTTTTTTTTTAAGATTTTATTTATTTATTTTTAGAGAGAGGAGATGGGAGGGAGAAAGAGAGGGAGAGAAAGAGCAATGTATGGTTGCCTCTCACATGGCCCTCATGGGGACCTGGCCCGCAACCCAGACATGTGCCCTGACTGGGAATCGAACCGGGACCCTTTGGTTCCCAGCCCGCGCTCAATCCACTGAGCTACACCAGCCGGGCCCAAATTCATTTCTTTAGCCTGTCATTTAAGGTGGCTTTTTTCCAGTCTTCGTTTACCTCTCACTGTTTCTCAATACAAAATTCTCTTTCTGCCAAGTTTATAACCAATCTTCTGTCTCACGCACACACAAATCTGCCCCCACATGCACTGGTATACTGTTAATTCTAGTCTCTAATTGTGTGCCATGATTTCCTGTATATGAAATGTACTCCTTTTTTTTCTCAAGCAGTTCTACAAGAGCTAGCTTAACAGTTATCTCACTCATTGTTCATTTTGTTATTTATTCGTTTATTCCGTCAGTAATTACCAGGTATCAGCAGTGGTGCCCTAGATGTTGTGTGAGCTAGAAAGAGGACTGGTATATGATTTCTGTTCTGAAGTAATCAGAATTCCATTGGGGAGATAATAAAAACATCTGAAAAGTAAACAGCAGTGTAAGAGATATTTATCGAAAGGTAATAACACGAGAGAAGTTGCACAGCAAGTCACGCTAACGGACACGCTTCTAAAATCACCAAAGTGGAAAGTGGGAAATGTCACTTTTGCTCACGTTTGAAGTCATATGGCCATTCCATTACGTGCCTGGAAAGGGAAAAACTAGAATATTTGTTAACAGCTCTGACGACTACTAGGTCGGGATCAGGGTTACCTCTGGGGAAGAACAGGAGAGAAGGGTGAGATTAGGGAAGGTCTAAAAAATGAATCTGAAGCAAAGATGGCAAAGTGTTCGTGTTCGAAAAAGCTGGGTGCAGAGTAAGAGTGTTTGCTAAGTTATCCTCTGTACTACTTTGTATGCTTGAAATATTTAGTAATACAAAGAGAGAGAAATAATAAACTTCAGTTTCAACTAAGTTAAGAGGCTTACCTGAAGTCACACATCATGTGCAAGGAAAAACCAGGATTCAGACCTCCTCAGGCTTTCTGATAACCAGCTGTTTTTATTTTTCTGTTTTGAAGTATTCTTAATTAAGCTTGCCTTTCTAATTGCTGTGTAAGTCTTGCTGCAGGGGTGAGACTCTGAAGCAGGGTGTCTGTCTTACGCTTTAACATTCATTAGCTCAAGTACAGTGTGGGTGCTCGGTAAGCAAGCTGTCCCTTCATTGCCATAACAGTGTTGTTGTGTGTGGGGCTATGATTTATGGCCAGTATATCAGAGTGTAAATAATAGTAGAGTGTAATAACACGATGTTTCTATCATAATCTCTAGTAAGTTAAGTGTTAATTGTATCGGTCTACATCCTGAAAAGGAATGGCAAGAGTTCTTCATTTTTTCTGTCAACTGAAATATGTTACCATATTTTGCCAAGTATAATGCACTCTCGTGTATAATGTGCACCCATGTTTTCGTCCCAAACTTTTGGGAAAAAAATCTTTCATTTAAGTTTTCTAATTTAATTTTTTATTCATTTATATTTAGATAGTTGTTTTTTGTATTATAAAGGAATTTTAGCATTTATTTTTGAACATATCATGGTGCAAGAAATTTCATGTAACAAATAATTACAAAGCACAAGAACAGAAAGAAGATATTTCAAGTATTACCCATGTATAATGTGCATCACTATTTTTTCCCTAAAGAATGTGGGCAAAAATGTGCATTATACAAGGCAAAATATAGTATATTTTCACAGTTGTCATAGAGAACTCCATAGCACTTTATGAATTAGTAAATGGTACATTTACAGTTTTCTGCTTATTATTGTAGGTATCATGACTGGAGCATTTTATTCAGTTTCAACACTATTAAATCAGATGATACTGACATACCATAAGGTAAGCTTCAGATTATATTGTGTTGCTTGCCTGGCCAAGAATCTTCCTTTAGCAGTGATATTCCAGTTAGATCACCGTAAGATGAAAGATTTATGACCTCATTGCTGCAAATGATTTATATTTGTTTTAATTGAGACTTTGTTTTAAGTGAGTTTGTAAAATGCACAAATTGGAAAGCAGAAATTATTATAGCTTTGACAGTGCCTGTTTTCTTTTTATTCTTTAAAACATTTTTTTAATTCTCACCTGAGGACATGCCCACTGATTTTAGAGAGAGGGGAATGGAAGGAGAGAGAGGGAAAGAAACGTCAGTGTGAGAGGGAATCATCAATTGGTCCCTCCTGCGCACACCCTGACTGCAACCCAGGCATGTGACCTGACTGGGAATCGAACCCATGACCTTTTGGTTTATGGGACGACACACCAACCAACGGAGCCACACCGGTCAGGGCTCTACTATTCTTTTTTAAAGAAATGATGTAATTGGTTGTATAGAAAAAGGCAAAAGTTTTAAGGAAAACCGACACAAATATAAAGAAGTAGATATCAAGCTCTCTGCCTTTGAAAGGAGAGAGCAGTTGTAATATGTGAAGGCTGTCGGGTTAACCTCCTTTTCAGATGTCTGTGACTTACTTAAGAATCCTAACAGAAATCATTGTACTTCTTATTGTGGAGGATCAAGAAAATTTTCCTTTTAAAAAAATGTACTGATTGATTTTTAGAGAGAGAGAGAGAGCGAGACAGAGAAACACTTATCTGTAGTCCCACTTATTTACACACTCATGGTTGCTTCTTGCACGTGCCCTGACCCGAGGCTGCACCGTGACCTTGGTGTACCGGGACAGCACTCCAACTAACCGAAATATCTGGCCAGGGCAAGAGAAGTTTCCTTTGGATTGCTCCATAGTTTAGGGTGTTTCCCCCTGATTTTAAAATACAATAGAATGTCCTTTATATGTGCTTTACCTTCCCCTACTCCCATCCTAAAACGCATACTGAATCTTCCTGTTATATTGTATGCTTGATTATATCTGATTAATTCCATTGACTGTGTGAAAGTATGGGAACATAAAGGATGTCTTTGAATTAAAAGTGTCTGATTAACGTCTCGTGAAAATTCTTTTAAGGGAGAAGAGGTGAATGCCGGAAGGATTGGGCTAACGCTAGTGGTAGCCGGAATGGTGGGCTCCATTCTTTGTGGCTTATGGCTGGATTATACCAAAACATACAAGTAAGCAAAAGTACATAAATGCATGGTGTGCAACCCAAGGGATTTTGGTCGTAAAGAAAACTTTGCTTTTATTTTCAAAAATTAAAAAAGTATTATTACTACAAGACTTGGATTCTAGGCACACTTAGGTCCCTTCACTTCTGAGCGTTTCTGTAGTCTATATCTGGTCTTATTCTGTTGGTCATATTTAGTTCAACTTTGAGAACCTGCATACATTATGAACCTCGTTCACCTCCAGTAATACTCACACAGCCCTTTTCTATTCTTAAATAAAGTTCTTTCTGAGAAACATTTAACTTCTCACCGAAATTTTATACTGCTCTTTTCTCATTAAAAACAAACAAAAAGTTGTTCTTTCCTATCAGATTATCACTATTGAGCCTAAGGATTATTGTGGCAAAAAGTTTTGACTAACGTGCCCTCAACTATAGCACCACTTAATTATAACATAATGCGAAAACACTGTTAATTGTACGTCTGTATGAAATCAGCAAAATGCTAACACAGAAGAAGTGAGTGACGCCAACTGGGAGGCTGAAAAGGAGCTTCCTTCAGAGGCAGCATCTTTTGCCCTGGGCCCTAAAAAAGTAGCTGCAGTTTTTTTAATAGAAACTTTCCATCTGCTTCAGAGGAATGCGTGAATGAAAGAATGAAACTCAGATGAATAAATGGTACAAATAAAATGTGGAACTGTATCCTATGCACCTTCAAGGCCCAAGATATGTTTAATACCTTTATCTAAACCCTTTCAAATTACCTCTGATCTTGAATTCTCCAAGATAGTTCTCCTGTGATTGAAGGTGGCATTGCTACAGCTTCATGATCATGAAATGGTAGCTAGTGTGAAACCCACTGAATTTATAGATGAAGGGAGGTATGTAAAGCGTTAAATTTATTAATAGTTTTTCATCCATTGTATAATCAGAAAACTTGGCAGGCATTGAGATGTGTTCCTTGTTGCCCTGGCTGACCTATCAGGTCAGCTGCAGCCGTGTGCAGCGTTCTTCACTAGGAACGGTGACAAGCGGTCTATGGTCTCCATCCTTAAGGCACTTGTGGCCTAAATGGGAAAAACAAGGCATTCACATGTGAAAAATTAAATAATAATATTACAGACTAAAGTAGTTGTCGTAAGTCCAATAGAGGTCAAGTGCCAATTATGTGTACAGTAAAATGATAAGGGAATTCAGAAGAAAGAAACAATGGTATAAGTTTCGATGGTTAGGAAAGGCATTTTAGAAAAGGTGGAATTTAGTCTGAGTCCTGAAATACGGGTAGGGAATCATCTCCTTTGGAGACACAACAATGATTTTATCCATGCGAATGTTCCTCCCTGCGTGAGCATTAGACACGGCGCGGGCTTTGTTGTCTGCTGCTGTCGAAACGTAAGCCTGGAGCCCATGCTTTGATGGAAATATTTTGCATAGATAAGGGAAACCTAATCTTGAAAGCCAAGGTTTTTATTGCTGTGTGGACAGAGCAGTAGCCAACCACGTGATTTTTATGTGTTTTCGACGTAATACTAATAATTTTGTGTTCTGTTGTAGACAGACTACTCTGTTAGTTTACATTTTGTCGTTCTTTGGAATGATCACATTTACTTTCACCCTGGACCTTGGCCACATCATCCTCGTGTTCGTCACTGCAGGGGTGCTTGGGTAAGCGTCCGCGTGCTTTACGGGAATGGTGACCTGCGGTTGTGACTCAGAAGTGTTAGTGCCATATTTTTAATTTTTCAAGTTCATCCACGGCTTCTTTAACACCTTAAACGTTAAAAGATTCATGCTGTGCATATAAATGTGTAGTTCTTTAGAAATATAAAAAAGAATTTTAAATTATGTTTTGGTATGCGTAGGTGAAAAATGGATAAGCCTTACCTAGTCCAAGTAACTTTATTTACTTAGAAAGGCAACTGACTCGGAAAACTAGCCATAAATTTTTCTCAGAAAGAAAATTAGAAATTGTTTTCCCTGCCAGTTCTTGCGACCTTGGACTGCCTGATGAACGATGATACCTTTCTTGCATGTATCAACTTCAAAACATTCCCTTATTTGGTAATCGGAAGAGGCCTGAGAAGTAGAGTGATTGCCTCAGTGTGTGTTCCTGTCCTTCTGCTGACTCTCTAACTCTGGATCTATTTTCCTAGTTTCTTCATGACTGGTTACCTCCCCTTGGGCTTTGAATTTGCTGTTGAAATCACTTACCCTGAATCTGAAGGCACTTCTTCGGGTCTTCTTAATGCTGCTGCACAGGTAATCCTCTGTTTCTCTTCCGCCTGAGATGATGTGTTCACCAAATATTCTAGTGGGTAATGAGTTTGCCCCAGTTTTTGTTTTAAAAATTCCACCTTTCAATAACTATTTGGAGAAACCAAATCAAATGAATACAAGAGCTAAGGAAAGTTCCAGGGAAAACATTATATTTATTTTTAAAAAGTGGCCCTGGTTGGTGTGGCTCAGTGCATTGAACACCTGCCTACTGACCAAAAGGTCGCTGGTTCAATTCCCAGTCAGGGCACATGCCTGGATTGCGGGCCAGGTCCCTGGTTGGGGGCGTTGTAAGCAACCAATTGATGTTTCTCTCCCTCTCTTTCTCCCTTCTTTCCCCTCTTTCTAAAAATAAATGAAATCTTTTTTTAAAAACAAACTTCATAAATTAATTCTCTTATTTTATTTTAGATATTTGGGATTTTGTTCACTCTGGCTCAAGGAAAGCTCACATCAGACTACAACCCTAAGGCAGGAAACATTTTCCTCTGTGTTTGGCTGTTTGTAGGCATCATTTTAACAGGTAAATACTTATATTGCTTCTGAATGTCTTGGCAGGACTCAAAGGAAAAGAGGAGATAAAAAGCAGGATATTACTTGTTTTCTTTCAGTGATTTGAATCTGTTCATTTATCTTTCAAGTTTCAAATTCAACAGTTACTAGGCATAGAAAACAAAACCGTTGTAACAAAAGGCAGTAAGGAGCCGGAGTGGTTGCAATACCTGGCCTTAAGTTCTGATTCTGTTACTCCCTAGCTGCGTGACTTTAGACAGGTGACTTAAGCTTTCAAGTCCTCCTTTCCTCACTCATAATAGGCTGTTTAAAAGCCTGCCTTAGAGGGCTTGCCATGAGGATCAGGGAAGGTGATTCACAGAAAGCTCCTAGCACAGTAGCTGACACCGAGGACGTGCCTTGTCGCGTCAGCTGTTGCTCTACTGTGGCGGCAGCAGGACGAGCGTTTGGCGTGGTCAGCCAGTTTTTCCACTTCTCAGGTATGATCAGAATAGACGTGAGCAGGAACGTGAATAGTGCCCGACCTCTAGAGAAAGAGCATGTCAAAGAACTTGTGTCCATAGTTTGTCCAGACACGTAGTGTGACATTGGACTTGGAGGCGCCACGTGGCCAGTGGTGCTCTCTGGTCCCGGCTGGCTTCTGCTGTAATTCTCACTTTGTTCATTTCTCTCTGCCCCGCTTTCCCAACAAGAGAGACAGAATCCGTCAGAAAGACGTGAATCAAGGCTTCTCTTCGTGTTTGTTGAGGGCCTGATCACTCATTTTGAAACCCCCAACACGGAGTCTTACCCGTCGTAAGCAGTGATTTTGGAAATACACAGCTACCGGAGGCTGCTGTCAGTCATGTATTATGTTTGAGGAGAGCGACTGTCCCGCGTCCTCCCAGGAAAACATCCTGCAGGAGCATCTGAGCTCTTGCTTCCTGACAGATGTGGTCAGTTTGGTTCAGATAAACTCTTATAAAAATTATCGAAAGAAACAAAAGCACATCCTACTATGAGGGAGGCTTTCCTCTGTTCTCTTCAGTCAGTAAAGTAAAACATACAAAACTGAGAGACATGTAATACAGTAACTGCCTTAATATGATCTGTCAGAGGTAATTCCACATTGGATCTTAATTTCCAGGGAAGTAACATTTGGCTGTCAAATAGTGCTATTGTGGAACCCAAAAGGGAGCCGTTTTGAGCTCTGTGTTCACCTTATTTGTATGGTCAGATTAATAAATGTCAATTCAAATATTTTCACGTCTAGAAAATTAACTAAGTGAATAAAGAACTTTAAAATAGTTTTACATGGATGCTTCTGCCATCTAAAAATGCTAAGTAATTTGTCTCACGTATTGTGAGTACTTTGCTGAGAGAGCGTGATGGATTTCGTATCCAGTATTCATTTGTATGGACAGGAAAGAGGGCCGGGAAGTCCTGAGGTGTGGTGAAGGTGGCGCCTTTTCTTCTGCATTTTGCCCCTAGGGCTGCTGGGACCCAGGAATCGGCATTTGGATGCAGCGCACTTTGCTTTCCAGTAGTGACAGCTCTCTGTACAGCACGTTATTTGTCTGTAGCCCATTTGCATCCATTGAAAACAGTAGGTGATAATGCCATTCGTAGTGTTTCTAAATTCTATAATTAGCATTAATGATGGAGAAATACATTTTCTCCCTACTAAAAAAATACATGAGTAGTCTCTTTGTTTTTTTTTTTTATTTTATTTATTTATTTTTAGAGGGAGGGCAAGAGAGGTAGAAAGAGAGGGAGAGAAACATAGATGTGTGAGAGAAAGGTCGCCTCTTGCGTGCTCCCAACTGGGGACCTGGCTTGCAACCCAGGCACGTGCCCTGACTGGGAACTGAACCTGTGACCTTTTGGTTCTCAGGCTGGCACTCAATTCACTGAGCCACACCAGCCAGGGCATGAGTAGCCTCTTTGATTTGGCAAATCATACAACACTGCAAAGCCGCTCATTGTTGCAATCATTGCTGAATTTACAGCTAGTGTTTTAACATCTACACTGCTTTTAAATGTGATCTTATTACATGCCAGCACCAGTTTCTTCAAAGTCATTGAAATGCGTTTAGAAAGGCCATATTTACATGTACATTTACTCAGCATAAATATCTCAATATAATATTAATGCTTATATATTAATATAGTTACATATTAATATAACAAATAAAATTGACATTTATATAATAAATAAATAAAATATCTGAATACATATCTGAATTTCTAAACCACTGGCATCACCAATGGAGCAGAATTACAAGGGGCAGTGTGGATTTCAAAGGAAGCATTAAGCTAAATTTTACAACACCAATTTTACTTTCATCTTTTATTTTTACTTTGCCTTATGACCACTTTTAGCTTCTTTTCTTATTTTACACTCTCCTTGAACGGTCTATGGCATTAACTACCACTTATACTAATAACTCCAAATCTGTGTCTCCACATCATAATTAAAATGCCAAAGGTTGAAGATAAAGAGAGAATCTTAAAAGCAGGATGAGAAAAGCAATTGGTTACCTCCAGGGGAATTCCCATAAGACTGTCAGCTGATTTCTTAAAAGAAACTTTGCAGGCTAGAAAGGATTGGCAAGAAATATTAAAAGTCATAAAAGCAGGGACCTACAGCCAAGATTGCTCTACCCGGCAAATCTGTGCCCCTGGACCCCAATCTCTCACACACTTCAGACCGACCCATTCAATCACATATTTGTCTCCAGATCTGGATGTTCCATGGGCGTCTTATGCTCAGCCCATCCAGGGCTGAACTCACCATCTTCCCATCACACGTGTACTTCCCGGATTTTTAGTTTCAGGGACTAGGACCACCATCCATTCAATTGCCCGCAGGAGAAAATTCAAAAGTCGCTCTTTTCTTTCTCTTCTTCTGTCTTCATATTCTGTGTGTATGTGTGTTATTGAGCATTGAATCGGCTTTTTCGTATTCTATCAGACCACCAAATCTTACTGGTTCTGTTCTGAAACATCTCTGAAACCTGTCCCTCTATTTACATTTCTTGCACGGGCAAGTCTCAGCATCTCTCAGAATTAAAGCCTCTTCCCTGACCTTCCCGCCTCTAGTCGTGTGGCCAGTAATTATCCTCCATGTAGCTGCAGATTCAGCTCCCTAATAGACAGCCCTGGTACTAGTCCAAAAGTTCGTGTGTGTGTCTGATGCTTCAAAAGGCTAATATTCAAAATGTCAGAGCTTGGAGTAAGGAAAGTTCCTTGACAGAGAAGGCACCAGCTCGAGAAGATGGGGGTGGGGAACCTTAGAGCTCCCTCAAAGCCATCCTAAGAGCCCAGAATTTAGGCTGCTTTCAGTCAAGGGAAGGGAGAGTGGGCGGGGCCACCCCAGACACTCTCCAGACATCTGGGGGCCAGGAGGGATCCCAGGAAGAGCCGGGAATCTCTAAATCTCTGTCAGAAACTGTCCGTTGCTCTTGAGGCTCCTGAACATCTTTGATAAACAATCATTATTTTGTACACATTTCCTCACCTCCTGTGAGAGGCACCCCTTGGCAGGGGGCTATTCTTCCAAAAACTCAAGCCTCAAGCAGAATTCCTCTAATGATTAGCAAATCTATAGGAGCAGCTCTTTGCCTGAAGGCTGTAAGGGGAAATGCAGGCTAGGAGTAAGACAGAGACCGAGGGCCAGCGTTTCACTTTGTCTCAGGCTCCGGAGTGACCTCCCCGCTCAGGTGCAGTGTCAACAATACCTGCCACCCTCAGCGACCCCTGGCGACCTTAGTGTCAAGAACAGGCTGTGGGCTTCCTGTCCCGATGTCTTTGCATAGACTGCATTCTGCCGGCCCAGGCGCCTTCCTTTCTCCTCTCCTGTGCTGGACAAGTTCCTACTCACTGTTCAAGTTTCAGTTCAAATATGTCTCCTCTGGCAAGCCATCCCTGCTTTCCTTTGGCTAATATGGGCATTTTTTCCTCCCGTGCTCCCGCTCTACCGCACGCGAAGCTGAGTTACTGCAGGTCTTGTCCAGTGTTGTAATTGTTTGGGAGTCAGTATTTCCCTAGATTGGAGTGTGCTCTAGGGAAAGAACTGCACTGTTCATCTTTGTATCCTCTATTTGCTCGCTAATTAATGACTTCCCAGTTAAGTGAATGGCTTCGAGAGGTACTATTATTTTTTTCAGACTACAAGGCTGCTATTGGATGCTATGGCACTGTAGTGCGAAATTCTACAGGATCGAAAAAGACTTAGCAGCGCTTAGCGGAAAGGATGTTCCTGTACACCCTGTTGTAACTCTATCGATGCTTTTCTGTTGCAGGATTGATCAAGTCTGATCTGAGAAGACACAATATAAATATAGGAATTACAAATGGCGATGTTAAAGCTGTAAGTAATCCATGTTTTTGTGATCATACGATTGAGAAATGTGTGCATGGAATAAGTATGAAACCGATCCATCTGCTCAGCTCCATGTGTATTCCTGAGCCCCCCGTCGGTCCGTTACCATGGCATCTGCAGACGCTGTGAATTTTCTTCTCTTCTGATTCTTTCTACAGGTGCCAGTTGAGAGTCCCACAGATCAAGAATTGAAAACTGTCATGATGTTCAGGCAGTCAGAATCAGCAATTTGAGGTGGAAGGGAAAGGTAGTGTCACGTGGTGACCGAGCTGCCAGGCTTGGTTTTTAGGGGACGAGAAATGGCCACTTACTTGGACTGTGTGACCCGAAATGCAATCCCTGTTTTCGGTTCATTGTTAAGCAATATTTTATTTAGAAAGCTTTTGTTTACATCATTTTAACACTACCATTTGTTTAACACGTGTCCCATTTTTAGTCTTAGATGGTCGATCTGAAGGTAAGCTTCTTGACATTTATTTTTCAAAAGGAAATGGTCTTTTTTTGTAGAAAACGGAAGCTTACATGGCTTTCTCAAACGATCATGTGCAGGCCTGATCCCTGTAAGTCAGCTAAGAGCACGGGCCGTTTATTTGTAAAAATGTCCAGGAGGACCCGGGCACGACGTATTCTTGACCGGCTCCCTTTGCACCTGCGGGAGCCCTGCAGTGTGAGTGCCGTGTGGCAACATGCCGCTGCTGATCCACCAGGGACAGCGTTGGGCAAGACTTCCAGACGGCTGCTGTGATTCTCCCGTCCCTCATATTCTTGTTACGAAGCGCTTTGTAACAGGTACTGTCAATGGCCATAGAAACCATTCGGTGCGGATCGACTTTGGTCTCGTGTTCTCATGAAGCGAAGGAGCCAGACACGGGCCATTATCTTGAGTTCTCTGCCGTGTCTTCTTTCATGGCATATGTGGTAACACTGTGTTTTCACTCCAGTTTGAGGTAGAGAAGTTTTGAACCTATTGGCTATTTCACTTGTTCCTTTTTTTTTTTTGGTGCAATATATGACTTTCTAGTAAGAAAAGGTCATACTGTGTGTTGCTGGCTTTCCCATGATTTCTTATGTCACATCGGATACTTTTGCCTTGAAGATTCCTGAGATAAGGAAATCTCTGCTCAGCCTGGGTGTTCCAGCTCCGGGGGGACCTCTTCAAATGCTGTGCGTTCTGGTTCTCCAGTGTCATTTTTTATGACCCTTCTCCTGTGAGAATTACGGCACCCAGGCACGTGCTCCCTCACTGTGTCGAGGGAGGGGCTCCTTGTCTTCGCCGCAGACCGCACAGTCCCCACACTGCAGGGACAGTCGGTGCTGTCACACGCTCAGGGCAACGGAACAGGACCAAAGGTGTTTCCACAGTGCCTACCTCTGCCTGTAGTTTACAGTGCGAATTTAAATGTTGGCGTTCTGACTCTAAACTGATGAGGGAAGGTCATCTTCAGAGTAATGACATTCAAACAGCCATAATGCTCACATGATGTCCACGTAAACAAAAAGAGCCCATCAGGTATACCCGTGGTCCCCTGGAAGTGAGCGAGCACCTCTGATCTGGGCACCGTGCAGGCGTTGCTTCTCACTGAAACGATGGCACCCTCTGTCATCAACCCGACTGTCCCTTATGTGGAATCTTCCGCTGACGGCCGTGTCCTCAGAACAACTTAACTGGGAACCACGAGTTCCCGGTCCCTGCCCTGGGTCTGCTTCTAGCTGTCCCTGTCACTTCCTGGGCAGCATCTCCTTCATCTATAGAATGAATGGGTTCGGTTTGACCTCAAAGGTCTTTTTAAAATTTTAGATGCCGTTCATCTGGGGTAGACCAAATCACAGTACCAGAGGAACTCAAATATAGCTGAGACGGCCCCTGGGCATTGGGATAAACAACTGCGGTCATTACTTTGTGGACACACGGAGTTTAAAATCTGTTTTTAGCCTTTTTATTCAGTTGCTGATAGCTCAGGCAGAATATGCTGATTCTTACCTTTCTTAGCTATTGACAGCACAGGTTTTATGGCCAAAAATATATTTTAAGGTCCCTCCTGTAAATGATTGTTTTTATTTTTAAACTCTCAGTGTTGTTTAAAATAATCATGTACTTGTTGAGTTCCTGAGGTTTGGAACAAATTACAGATAAAAACTGGAATATTTTGTTTTGAAAGCATATGTATATATATGTCATGTGTATTTTTCCTTGTTGATTAATAAAAGAATAAAATATGACATGGTAAAATGCAAAATGAATTGATAATTTTTCTGTATTCTTAGTTAAAGTTGTCTGTAACATGTCAGACAAGAATGTCATATGATTCTGTGTCATATCTTTGGGTAATGGAGTTGAGTAACTAACACTTGTAAAAATTTTAACCAAATGATGTCAGAAAGAAACCGATGCTTTCAATAGCTGTTGCGTTGATAAATGTTGCAAATGCAGCTTTTGCTTTTTGTGAATGTGGGGAAATGTCTTTAAAACTCTATTATGTGTAAACTCAAGAGTATTCCTGGGAGAATTCCGGTCTACCTTAAGTCATTTTTCATGTTCTGATTTTTTTTAAAGATTTTATGTATTTATTTTTAGAGAGAAGGGAAGGGAGGGAGAAAGAGAGGGAAACATCAATGTGTGGTTGCCTCTTGAGCACCCCCTACTGGGGACCTGGCCTGCAACCCAGGCATGTGCCCTGACTGGGAATTGAACCCCTACCCTTTGCTTTGCAGTCCAGCGCTCAATCCACTGAGCCACACCGGCCAGGGCTCATGTTCTTATTTTCTGCTCTTTGTAATATTTATCTGTATGTTTGTTCATCAGTATTTCGGACTAGAAATAAATTTATTTTTTTAATGTCAATTTTGTACGGCTTTTTTAAAATTTAAGTTCTGATACTTAGGTACACATGGCGAGTGGAAAAGGATTATAAGATTTCGGCAGGAGGGAGGCAGGGGAGAGGTGGTTTGTGGAACTAAGCCAGCACAGTGGCAAGGGCATACTCCTCTCCTTGCCTGGATGCCTGCCTCCTCATTGGGCAGATGGGCTGCCCCTGCTGAGCCATGGTGGGAGCCTGCCCTGAAGCTTCAACTTCATCTTTTTCTCCTGGTGGCGTGTGCCTGCATGGCACCTGACGTCCTGTGGGGTGTGTCCTTTTTTCCTCAAGGCCTTGCTGATTAACGTGATAAAGCCAATCTACACATTTCTTCATTGAGACACAGAGTATGATAAATGATCTAACTTCCCCCGGCAGGACTGGGTAGTTTATTGAAGAGGCCAAAAGGAAGAGAAGATGCTACCTCTTAGGAACCTGGAAGCCGTAAGAAAATGTCACCGTCCTCTTGTCACACCATTTTAGTTATAATTCGTGTGATGCTTTGAGGTGCGGTTTCTAGCTTTATTAATTTTACAAAGAGTAGAATGTTCAGGCAAAGACACCAAACTGAAATGTAAAATGATACGTAACACTTTATCTGTTACCAGTTACCCTATAATAAATAGGAACTTCAAAATCTAAGACCTTTCTCAGATCCCTTTGAGAGTCACTAAAATTGCATCTACATTTTTAGTGGAAAAACCACTTCTATCCAAAAAAAAAAAAATACGATTCTCATTTTTCACAGCAGGCAAATATATAGAGTGAGTAACGCGTTTCGGAAGCCCACTCTTCCTCCTGCAACCACCTGCCCAGGCTCGGCTTCCCAGACCAAGACCTTGCCCCCACCAGGCTGCCCCTCCCTCTCTGCAGTCAAATTAGTCATGCCCACAGACGGCCCTGCCTGAGTGACTTCAGGGGCCTGGACAGGAGCCATGCCTGGAAGATGCCTCTATGACATTTCACAGGAGATAAAATGCCTTTGAGGCCCTGAAGACAGATACAGTTTCAAAGCGTATTGACTCTCAAGAGGTGACACCTTCTCTGAAGTCTGTACTGAGATCTGTGCATGTCCTGTGAGCAGGTTTGAATAGGAGGCAGGAGGAGTTGGGCTCTGGGGGCCCTAGAGCCTTAAAGCGAGGAGGAGAACGGGATTCAGCAGAGGGGAAAGCCTCAGGACAGGCTGAGCATCTGAACTTCATTTTCCATTCAGACAAGTGATGAATCAGGCCTCTGCCTAATCTTGTTATTTATTCTTTTGCACTTTTCCTTTATTTCCATTTAAAAAAATTTTTTTAAATTTATTTTTAGAGAGAGGGGAAGGGAAGGAGAGAGGGAGAGAAAGATCAATGTGTGGTTGCCTCTCATGCGCTCCCTACTGGGGACCTGGCCCACAACCCAGGCATGTGCCCTGACTGGGAAGGGAACCAGTGACTCTTCGGTTCACAGGCTGGTGCTCAATCCACTGAGCCACACCAGCCAGGGCTATTTCCATTATTTTAAGCCCATTATGAAATGGTGATTAAAAAGAGAACAAACTGTCAGAAACCAGTACAACTCGATTTCTAGTTGGGGCATCTAGGTTTGGGTTGATAAAGGCCGAGTGAGCACACCTCTCTCTTTTTCAGGGAAAGATCTCATTCCTGCAGGCACTGAGGTGGCCCAAACCTCCTGAAATTAACTGATAGATTACACTTCATAAAGGTTCAGAATGCATAGAAGTGAGGCTGAAAGAAAAGTGACAGTGATTTTATTTTCAGTGAAAAGCCTGAACCTTCAAAACATTTTGACCCAAAGCCCAGACAAGTAAGTTCTAGATCAAGGCTGCCCCACCTGCAGCCTGCAGGCCGCATGCAGCCCAGGATGGGCACGAATGTGGCCCACCCCAAAATTGTACATTTACTTAAAACATGACTTAGTTTTATTACTCAGATGTGTATATTTTCTGTATTAGTGATCACAAACTTGGGACCTGCTCGACAATTTTAAATGATTATCAAAAAGACTGCTGCATAGTTAGGGATATAATGTGAGGACGTTTTTGCTTATCTGTGGTAGCAGATAGATAATATGAAAATTATGGACGAATCTTTTTTTGGCTCATCAGTTTTCATCAGTGTTTGTGTATTTAATGTGTGGCCCAAGAGAGCTCTTCTTCCAGTGTGGCCCAGAGACACCAAAAGGGTGGACACCCCTGTTCTAGATCATTCTGGCTAGAGCAGGACTGATGGGTAGACAGAGCTTCCAATGCACAATGAGGACAGTATTTGGAATGACATTCTGGAGAGGCCACACGTGGACATTCATTACCTGCAAACTTATGCAATACTTAGCACTATTATTCAGTTTCCTGTACACTTAGGTTATGTTACTTATGTGCATTATTTATTGCCTCTATTGCGTTGTGACCCCTTTGAAAGCATCCATCTTGGAAGGTAGGGCGAAAACATGGCCTTTGGGAGCCTAAAGTCTTAGATGTGAAACCTGGGTGTCTACGATCTTAGAAAACTCATGTAAACCCTCTGAATTTACATTTCTTTCTCTACTAAGTAGGATAATATTTCCTACCTTGCAGGTTTGTGGAGAGGATTAAGTTTAAGTGGAAGGCACACAATTGATCCTTAATAAATCAGATCCATTAGTATGCTCACTGCAAGAAACAGCATAAATAGGGACTTGCTGTTAATAACACTTGAGAGGCACTTTACTGACTTGGGGGAACATGGTGTCTGTGTCTTTGAACTTGAAGTTATTTATGGCAGCTGCCACCACTAAAATTACTTATATCCAAAATATTTAGTCACTTCTGGGTGCACGTGGGTGCAGTGCCGGGCACTGTGCAAATAAAATGAAACAAAAAGGTATTCTAAAGAGGTGGTGAAATCCCCGCAAACAGGATGGAATCAAAGTACTCGGGCATCAAAGAACGAAACAGAGTCACCGCGGTGGGCAGAAGAAATGGTTTCTCTGTCTGTTGCACAGCCCACAACAAAGCAGGCTGAACAACAAGCTGGGAAGGAAGGAGCTACTCACACCTGCCCTGCACATACACATTCTTCGTTTCTCCTTGGTGCCTTTCCATGCACATGCGTGGGTCATCACACATAGGTATGAAGCAATTTATATATTTGACATAACATCATACGCTTTTCACATGTTATTTTTCCAGTTGAGATATAACATTATGTTCATTTAAGATGTCAACATAATGATTTCACATATGCATATGTTGCGAAATGATTGCCACAGCCAGTTAACATCCATCACCTCAGGCCATCACAAGGGTTTTCCTTGTGATTAGAAGTTTTAAGATATACTCTATTAGAAACTTTCAAATAACCATTATTTAAAATAATTGCATAATATTCCAATAAGGCTGATATGCTATAATTTACTTAATGGTTCATTACCCGTGGGCGTGCATTTCATTCACTTATGCAACACTTATTGAACATTTTTCACGGTTTATGTCAGGAGCTGGAAATATAAAACAATGTCCCTCCCTCGAGATGCTCCAAGACAAGAAAATAAACTATCGAAGTGCACAGCACTTGGTAAGAGGCTGTACACCTGCAAACGAACCAGGAGCCCTGGGGAAGGGCGTCCCCCGCGGGACACACTCAGCTCTCACTGTGGCAACCAGGCAAGGTTTTTCTCTTCTCCTGAACAGAGGATTATAACACTTAGGAAGCCCTAATGTCAACATTTTATGCCCCTTATGCCTCTCTGCCCGACCCATCACTCACCCTCACCTTCTAGTTTGCAGAAACCTTCTTGCAGCTCCCACCATCTCAAGAGAAGGGACTGAAGTATAATCCCAGGTCGTATTTGCATTTTAAATTAGTCTAGTCTAGTGGGTAAAGCTCAGATCGTCTCAGTCGTCCAGTAAGACAGACTAAGTGATAAGAAAGACTATGCGAGTCTCCTTGCGTTCCTGAAATCACTCTGCTTTAGGCTGGTGCGACTTTGGCCCAGGCGTAAATCTGACTTTTCCTTATCCCTGAAAACCTGCTCCTGGCATTTAGACCCGAGCCATTTCCACTCCAAAAATGGGGAGAGCACTCCCTCTCCTGGTCAGTTTGGGAACTGTTTCATACTGGAATTTTCACTGGATTGCGGAGTGTGGGAGATGGGGGGCGGGAGGGGGGCGAGCAAAGGACTCCTCCTGGTTTGGAGATATGGCTGAAACGAACGGGCACGTCCCTGTCCCCCACCCCAAACACACATACACACGTTGAATGAATGCGTGCCCTCTCACTCCCGATGTCTGGGCAACGCAGCACGGGCCAGGGGTGAAACACTAGCCATCAACAACCTTTCACATTTCTAGTGACACTTTTAAGTCAAGCAATGAGATGGTCGGTGAACGTGCCGACCCAGCTTAGCAGCTCTGCACAACTTCTGTGAAAGGAGAAAGAACACGATGCGTTTTCGCTGGCGTCGGCTCCTCCGTGGACCGTTCCGGTGGCCGTCGGGGTGGCTCTGGCTATGCTGCTCCGGGTGGTCCCCAGACACCCCTCAGCTTGGCCGTGGGCTTCTCGGTCCCCGGTTCCGCTGACCAAAGAACAAGATGTAGAGTCTGTGCAGAAACGCGACAGGTTCATGCTGGGCAAGAGGATCCGAAGACCACATTCGTGTCGGGGCCAGGTGCTTCGGAACTAATGAAAACAACCGTTACCTGTTCCTGGGAGAGGGAACGCGTCCTGCCGGGGTGACGTCACTCCTCAGCTTTGTCCCCGCCCCGTCTTTCTCGGCTCAGGCAGACTCCCAACCCTCTTCCACCTGCTGGCACACCTGGAGCAGGATGCTACAGGGTCCGGCAGAAGTAACGCCTGTTTGAGGGTCGTCAGTAGGACAATAATATGGGTGTAATAATTTATAGTTTTAACTTGAACATTTCACCTAAAATGTCATATGGGGTGCTTGAGTGTGATATTGTTATGTTGCAGAATTGCATGCTTATGATTTTGTAATAAAAGAGGGGCGTTACCTGTGCTGGAACCAGTATTTCTACAACTGACAGCCCCCTGGTGGGGGGCCCCCCGTACCCCAGGCCCTGCTTCCCACCTTGGCATACTGCCATGGCATACCTCATCCAGAGGTTCTCTGACTTGGGTGAGCCTCAATCACCTATAGGCTTGTGAAAACCCAAAGTGCCTCACTACCAGAGGTCTGATCCTGCAGGTTTTCCTAACCGGGTCCCAGGTGATGCTGCTGCAGCCGGTCCTGGGCCCACCACTTGAGAACTACCAGCCTTCGGTAGCTGGCCTCACTCCCCCTGGCAGGCCCGGAGCAGGTGGTCACCTGGGCTCAGCACTCTCTCCCCATGGATGCTCTTCCCCTACCCCCGCCCCAGAAATGCTTCCTCTGGCCTCATCGGAAATAGGACCTGGCAAGTGTTCTCGTTATCCAGATGGGAGGCTTGTGTATTTCCCCTGTGAAGAGGAACCAGGTACAGATTTGGTTTCTCAGACACCCCAGCAGTTCCGAGCCTGGCAGGAGCCTCTGTGACTGGGGTGGAGGCAGAACGCAGATGGCACGGCTGGCTGGCCCGTCTCCAGCCCGGGCGGAACCACATGCCGGCTTCAGCTACCCACGGGACCCCTGGGGAGTGCCAGGCTGATTCCTAGAGAGCATCGGCAGTCGCTCTTCGCTGTCTTCCTCCTCTCTCCTTCCCTCTGGACGATTCAGAAAGCAGGGTGGATTGCAGAAGGGAGCATAGGACTGCTGAGGGAAGGGAGGGTGGAAATCCAGCTTCTAGAAAAGCAGCTTCATCCCTGAAGACAACACCACATACACCCTGTCCCCACAGCCCCTTGACTTTCACTAAGCCAGGAAAGCAGTCAACATCTTTACCTGGTTTGGAGAAAAGGTAGCAAAAAAGAAAAGAGATTCCGCCTCAGCACGAAAGCCACCGCTTTGAACAGGGAAAACTCCTAGGCTTGAAGCTAGGGGCTCCTTCTGCTAGAGTAGGGGAGGACAGGAGAGATGCTGAGGGGTCTTGTTTTTTATGCTCTGGGAATCACCTGGTGGTCCTCAGGAGAGCCATGCTGGGTCAGACCCACAGAGGACACCACTTCCCTGAATGACTCGCTTCTAGAACAATCCAGTATGGGTTTGCCTAACCCTTCCTCTGTCTGTTTGTTTTCCCTGTAATAGTGGGTTGGCCACGAATTCGTTTATTTTTTTCCCATGAACGGCTCTAGTAGTGCTTAGATGTCTTTCACTTCCTTTGAAAGAATTTTGTCAGATTGTATCGTGACAGCTGTAATATCAGCATATACGTATATTTTTAAAGATTTTATTTATTTATTTTAGAGAGAGGGGAAGGGAGGGAGACAGAGAGGGAGAGAAACAGCAATGTGTGGTTGCCTCTCACATGGCCCTCACTGGGGACCTGGCCCGCAACCCAGGCATGTGCCCTGACGGGGAATTGAACCGGGACCATCTGGTTCCCAGCCCGCGCTTAATCCACTGAGCTACACCAGCCAGGGCTCAGCATATATTTTTAAAAACTTGTCAAAATCAGTGCCCTGGCTGGTGTGGGTGTGGCTCAGGGAATTGAGTGCCAACCTGTGAACCAAAGGGTTGCCGGTTCAATTCCCAGTCAAGGCACATGCCTGGGATGTAGGCCGGGTCCCCAGTACGGGGCGTGTGAGAGGCAACCACACATTGATGTTTCTCTTCCTCTCTTACTTTCTCCCTTCCCCTCTCTCTAAAAATAAATAAACTCTTAAAAAAAAAACAAAATTGGTAAATTTTTGTGTGGCCATTTTTATATTGAAGATGGAAGAAGATATGCAACATTTTCAGTATATTATGCTTTATTATTTCAAGAAAGGTAAAAAATGCAACTGAAACACAAAAAAAGATTTGTGTAGTGTATGAAAAAGGTCCTGTGACTGACTGAATGTGCAAAAGTGGTTTGCAAAGTTTCTTGGTACTCTTGACATCTTGGTACTCTTGACATAATTCTCTGCTGTGGGGCTGTCTTATGCACTAGAATATGTTTTGCAGCACCCCTGGCCTCTACCCACTAGAAGCCAATAGCAGGAGATTGTGGACATACTCAAAATATTCAAATCAATAAAGGTATTGATAAAAATGAAAAATGCATCTTTTATTTTACAGAATAAATTAAACAGATGTTTTGGCCAACCAAATATTTATAAGGATAATACATTGTGTGATAAAAACTTCTTTCTTCTTTTTTGTTTATTATTATTATTTTTAATCCTCACCCGAGGATACTTTTTCATTGCTTCTAGAGAGAGGGAAAGGTGGGGGGAGGAGAGATAGAGAGAGAGATGGAGATAGAGAGAGACATCAATTGGTCACCTTCCATACGTGCCCCAACCCAAGGATAGAACCTGCAACCCAGGAATGTGCCCTGACCTGGGATGGAACCCTAAACCTTTTGGTTTATGGGGCAACTTTCCAACCAACTGAGTCACACTGGCCAGTGCTTCTTGTTCTTCTTTAAATTATCTCTTGAAATTCAGGATCTCCCCTGGGTTTCTACCCCACAGGTTGATTGTGGAAATTGCTCATTTATTCATTCAGCAAACATTTAACAGCACTTTGAGCCAGGGCTTAGGGTTGCAGAGCCAAGCAAGACCTGATGCCAGAGCTCATAGCCTGGTGAGATGTATGAAGAGTCTCACTGGTGAGAAAGGGCTAAGGCAGGTCTGTGCTGGGCGCTGAGCACATCAGGGAGGATGGTCTGGGCGGGGTCAGGGGGGACATGGCGTGGGGGAGGGGAGGCTGTGTGGCTGGGGCTGAGCTGAAGTGGGGGCTGGGTCTGACAGCGGCATCCCTTAAGCCCCTGTGGGGCCTCCTCTGGTGTTCTGTCTTTCCCCACAGCCTGGAGTTTCTGCCCTTGCAAAAGCTCCAAATGCATTTAAATCCCAGCCTCCCTAGTCCTCTCTGTAATCTTGAGTTTCCTTCTGCACTGTCTCAGCTGACTTTTCCAAAAGGACATACGGCTGGTATATTTTGTAAGTTCCTGTCACTTCATCACCCTTCAGGGGCAGGTGAACTCTGTAGAAATGGGCAAGGCTCTCCCAAATCTGAGTGGCTTGCAGGAACTCTGGGCAGGGGACCAGACCCCATGATAAACCCTGTACAAGATTCAAGTTCAGTTTGCACAATAATAACCAGGGCTGCTTGTAATTAAAAAACCAAACCAAACCAGACAAACAGACAAAAAAGCCCCACAGGTTGTTCAAGACCACTCCCAGAGACTGATGCCTTAGATCCAGGATGGGGCCGTGACATTTTTCACGGGCATCCCTCAGCTCCTGAAGCAGTTACGCTTGGCCACCTTCTGCTTTGGAAGGCGCTTAGCACCTATTTGGAGGAGCGCCTGGGCTGGTGCTGAGTAGGGAGATTCCTCCTGAAAACAATGTGGGGGGTGGGGTTGTGCTTGGAAGACCCGATCAAGTCCCTGGCTTAGGAAGGAGCCCCAGACAGCCACCTGGGAAAGGGCTCGCTGCGGGCCCCTCTGCAGAGGGCTCCACAGGCACCACCACTGATCCATTAGCCAGCAGTGAGGTCAGGCTCCCAACTAAAGGGTGAGGGCTTTCCTTTAGGGGGAGTTAATAATATGCTCCATCTGTTGACAGCGTTACAATTCCCCAAGGGCTTCAGCTACATGCTCTCATTTGACCATCTCGCCCACCCATGATGGGGAAGCAGTAACCCTGGCAGCACCCAAAGGTGGCTGTGCAGAGCTTCCGCCGGGCCGTGACTCCCAAGTCGATCCCGGCAAGCCGTAATCTAAGCAGAATGGTGCACGCCTATTGTGGACAGTTTCCCAGCACCCACACCTTATTCCTTTGGGTCTTCAATAAAAATTTCTGGAGTCTCACTGATTATAGCCATTTTGCACAAGACTAAACTCAGAGCCAGCTTTGCCCAAGGTTGCAGAGCTGGGAGGAACGACGCCAGCACTCAGGCAGATTCTCGGGGCCTCTCTTCTGTTCTGCATGGTCTCTTTGGGAAGAGGAAGGTCAGAAAACCCAAGCTGGGAGCGGCTGGCGGCAGTCCCAGCCCCAGGCAGGCAATGTGAGCAAGCAGGTGCCAGTCCACGCCGGTGGCCCCAAGGGACGTCTGTCTCCAAGGAGGAGTCGGTGCTGTTACTGACCTTGAAGGGGTCAGGTGCTGGCCCTCTGAGCCCTGGCATGAATCTGCTGCTGGCACTTCTGCCTCCCAACATCCGTGACACAGTTGCCCAGACTGCTTCTTGGCACCAGGCCCTGTGCAGACCCTCGAGAGAGAAGGCCTCCCACACCCACCCTGTCTGGGCGGCCCCCTTACTGTGCCCCTCCTATCCTCTGGGCCTCACAGGGAGAATATGGGTCAGTCCAGGAAGAAAGTCCAGGCAGATAGAGGTGGACAAACTGGGCTTCTAATTACAATGATGAGCCACAGTGGTGATTTCCAAATTTGGGGGTCCTTGGGATTTTTCAGCAAGGTGGGGAGCAAAAGTCCAGCGAACCACACCCACATACGACCGATCCAGACACCCAGAGAGAACTTGAGATTCATATGTGTGAGGTTCGTATGTTAGGCTCATTGATAGCAATTGTGTATTAAATAAAGTTCAAAGCATAAATTGACTCATGCTCTTCTCATGTTTATTTTAGTGACGGTTATGTAGTTTCAAGTCTGTAGCAGAAAAATATTAAAAAGCTACCTCGGTTTTGGGTAACATGTACTGTGAGTGGCTGTGGCCCACCTGGAGGACCCAGGAGAAGGGTAGGACATCTGGGGACCAATCTGGGGATGTTAGCTTTGCTCCAGAATAGGGAGGCTCTCCCTCTGACTGGCGGACAAGGGCCAGTGTCCCCCATTCCCAAGTTGACTGGAGCCCTTGTCAGAGCTGTTGGGCCACCACCAAGGAGCCTGGGAGCAGAGGTCAGGGCATTTAAGACAAGGGGCTCGCTGCTGTCGGATCCCATGGGTTTCTGGGAATAAGAACGGCCTGGTGTGAGGGCCGGCCCAGAGGGGCTCTGCAGTGGGGAAGTGGGAGGTACAGAGTGGCAGGCAGAGCCTTCATAGGCTTTGGTGTTAGACCTTAGAGTAAATATCGACCTGCTCTGTACAATCTCTGTGGCTCTGAGCAGGATAATGACCTGCCTGAGTCTTAGCACCTGCACATGGGAATTAGGTGGGAGTAGGTTAATGAGACGGAGACTGTGAGTCCTCACACAGCCCAGGGTGTCCCCCAGACGCTGGTCCCTGTGCCCTTCCTCCCCTGCCCTCCCCAGCATCTGCATCTCCAGGCCACAGCCAGGACAAGCCAGCTGTCAAGGCCAAGGCCACACAGCTGACCCAGCAAGCTGAGTGAATCTCCTGGGAAGCCCACAGCGCTCAGCAGCTTCTATAAAAATGCAAATCAGAGCCAGTCCCCCACCTGCTGTGCCTGAGGTCAGGGGACAAAGGAGAAAGCAAGTGGCCTTTGTCTCCTCTTGAGCTCAGATGTCCTCCCCATCGCTGGAGTTCACCGGTCACACAGGCTGAGAGGGCGGAGCCCTGAAGGCTCACCTCATTTTGTCCCCGCGCTCCCCTGCCCCAGAGCCCCAGGCTCCCGACAGAGGTCCAGGGAGGCCAAGCCGGCTGAGCCCTGGGCCTGGGGGCCTGCTTGGCAGGACGGCAGCAGGAGTTCTGTGTTCTCCCAGGGAGGAGGTGGCCCTGCTTCTCCTGGGACCCTCTGAGGACCACGGCAGCATTTTGGAGCCTGACCCCTAGGAGGTCCTCGGTCTGACCCTAGAGCCTTCTGTGAGCCACCTGTGCCTGGTCCCCATGAAATGTAAACAGGTAGGTTTGCCCTCCTGGAAAGAGACTTGGAGTTTGGCTCTGGGCTGGACTCTGGCCTAAGTCTTAAAAACTGTCCCCAAGGCAGACTTGGGTGAGCTCCTGCTGGGCCTGTGGGTTCCTCAGGACTTTCCAGAACTTGCTTCCTAATACTCTACGTACTAGGAGCTGCGCGGCCTCCTCCGCCGCTGGAGGCCGGACTGTTGTTTGCTCTGTGGCCACTGGGTGGCGGTGTGAAGTACGTTCCTGTCCGCGCCCTCCCGCTGGGGCTTCGATCCCGCAGCCTGGAGGGACCCTCAAACCTGGGTGTGCACCAGAGTCGCCCAGGGGCTCATCCAAACGGTGCTGTCCTGACTCTTACTATAGCTGTGTGACTTTGAGCCGATTACTAATCTTTATGAGCTGATTGTCTTTTCTTTTTTTTATCCTCATCTGAGGACATGCTTACTGATTATAGAGAGAGGGAAAGGGAGGGAGAAAGAGGAGAGAAACAGTGACATGAGAGGGAAATATCGATTGGTTGCCTACTGTACACGCCCCGACTGGAACTGAACCCACAACCTTTCAATTTGCAGGACGACAGCCAACCAACTGAGCCACGCAGTCCAGAGCTGAGCTGACTAGCAGGTCTGAGGTGGGGCTGAGAATTCGCATTTCTAACAAGTTACTACGTTTTGTGGCTGCTGCTGGTTAGGGAACAGTGTCAGGGGCTAAAAGCCCTTCCAGGGAGCCCAGGGGGGTGGGGACCAAACTCTCTGATCTCACAGGAAACAGGTGCCCTGCGCTCTCTCCTTCTAGAAGGCTCCTCTCCTGAATCCCCTCCCCTGGACATCCTTTGTCACTGAATCCCGGGGAAACTCTCAATGGCCAAACAATGAACCTTTCTCCAACCACAAGGGCTCCATAGAGGGGAGGCACCACCGGCGAGAGCGGGGATTGGAGGGAAGTAACTGGAGAAGGTCAGAGAGGAAGCGGAGGTAAGGGGTGAGGCCCGCACACGCGCAGTGCCCAGCGCTCGCCCCCCAGGATCACTGCCACCACCGGTGCTGGGTCAGGGATGGGGAGAGAGGAAGACCCAGGGCGTCCCTCCTGCACTTCTTCCTGACACCTTTCCCAGCTCTTTGGGGCATGTGACTGAATTCCAGCCAGTGGTTTGTGGGTGGAGGTGATGTCATCCCTACCTGGCCCGCAATAGGCTCCTGTGTGACCCTCCTCTCTTAGAGCTCGTGGGCCCCTTGGATCGCGGTGAGGACTGTGGGGCCGCTGGGCAGGCTGAATGACTGCAGGGAGCTGAGCACCCCTCCCGGGCCCATTAGACTGCACCAGAGAGAATGAACGCCGACCGAATTAAGCCATTGAGACTTCAAGATGTGTTAGAATGCACTGGGACAGGGAGGACCTAAGCCACCGCCTATGCAGGAGCAAAGAAGGTATGTATCACCAGCTAAATACCTGACCATGAGATTCCTTATTATCGGAAGCACTGAGGCAAAGCCACCGGCATCCTGCTGGAAACTGGTTGACCCCTCACTGCCCCTCCCCTCTTCCTCAAGCTTTTCCCAGAAACAAGGCCCATAAGTCTCCTGGACTGTCTGTGTTGGAATCAGCCATCCCTGATCAGAGGAATCAGAGGACAATGTCTTGCAAACACATAGGCCCAGGACCCCTGGGGCAGACCAGCAGGGTGACCCTCCTGGGGGTTCTGCTACAGGCCCTTAAAATCCTTCTACACTTCCCTTGTTGCTGCTGTCTGCTCCGACTCAGCCTGCCTGATTGTAGTGTCCCACCTCGAATAAAAGCCCTTAATCGGACCCTTTTGTCTCCGGGTCCTTTCTTAGCTGCCTCAGCTGCCCAACAGGAGCTACCCGTCACAGCACCAGCCCTTCCCCGCACCAGTGCATCAGCCAGATGGAGCTCAACCAGAACAGCACATTTGACCTCTCCTGCTCTAGGGCCGTCACAGTCACCACCTGCCGAGTGTCACCATGGGCTAGACATGGCTCAGCCTTCATTCATTCATGTGCTGTTCCGGCAGTGTGAGGGGCAATACTGCTAGATCCCCCCGGGGCGTGCAGATCTGAGGCAGCGGCTGGGGCGTTCATCGTGCCCAAGGCCACCTAGCAGTGGCCCCAGTGAGAAGCAGAGGCAAGGCTCAAATCCGGGCTGTCAGTCTATAGCTGGCACACTCTCAGCTACGAAAGGACAAAGCCAGCACCATTTGCTATCGTGGTGCCATTTGCCGAGCAGGCCTAGGACCTTGTTAAACACAACTGCCATTCCACTCTTCTGAGCTTGTCCCCAGGACTGGAAATGACTGGAAAGCAAGAACAGAACAGGACTAACAGATCCCCACCGCCGAAGGCAAAGGATAACATTGGAGCAAACTGCCGCTTGTGCAAAACCTCCTGACTCCTCCTCGGTGTTGCAACGCCCTCAGCAGTCCAGGGCCACACGAGAGCAACCCCCGCCCCACCCTTTTATAACCCAACTCTAATCCAGCAGAAGCTCAAAGCCCCCACCCCGCCGTGCTGGTACACGTCTCCTCCGCACCCAGCCCTCCCCCCCCTCATAAAGTGAAATAAAAACGTTGCTTTCTGCTGTGAGGACTGTAAGCTGAGCTGGGAAGACATGGAGTATGCTTCCGAGTGTGGATGTGGGATCGGGGAGCAGAACTTTTCTGCCTCCAGGGCTAAGTGCAGAAATGACGAGCCCACCCACAGTTGAAGGAGGACAGAGGAAAGGAAGATGTGACAAACACTACAAAGACAGATACTTAGCAAGGTCAGGAGTTTGATGAAATAATATGTAAGTTCAGGGAACTCTGTGCAAGTCAGCAGATTCCCAAACTTCCCTTCCTTGCGTTCCCTCTGCACCCTCCAGCAACCTTCTCTTCAGCCTCGTGGTTTCAGGGCTGGCCCAGGAGGCAAACACAAGATGGTCTCATTCGCGGTTGTATCCCAGCACCTAGAACGCTGCCAGGCATGTAGTAGGTGCTCAATGAATATTTGTGGAATGAATGAATGGGAGCTGGCTGAAACCTGGCAGCAAGGGTCTGTCCACTCGGAGTCTCAAATCACTGAATCTTAGGGCAGTGGAACTCTCAAGCAGCCACGTGGTCCATGCCTGCCTTCCGCTGAGGACTGCCTGCCAATCACCCCCTCTCTCCTTCCTTAAAGCCTTAATGAACAGCAGGGCTGACTGAGACCTTTAGAGACCATCTAGGCCTGAGGTCCCAGCCTGGCTGTGAACAGTATTCTGGTTTGTAGGATACTGACCCTAAAGACTCTGATTTCATTGGTCCAAGCTGTCACTTGGGCATCAGGATGCTTAGTAGCTCCCCCAGGTGATGCTACTGTGTAGCCAACATTTAGACCTAGGGGTCTAATTCAACCCCCTCATTTTACAGACCAAGCCTGGGGGTGGAGTCGAAGATGCAGACAGTTTCAGCAGGCAGAGTCCCTGATCCATTACTGAGTGTTCCTCTCTCCTCCAAAGGCATCGCCTGCCGATCTCCTGAAAACGCAATTTGGGATTTCCTGGCTTTTGGGGCAGAAGGTTCTTCCCAGGGTCACACCCTTTTCAGCCTTTCCTTGGTCAGCGCATCAGTCTCTTCAGCCTCTTGAGGAAGTTTGCAGGATCCTCCACACCCCCCAGCCTCTCTCTCCTCTCTCTCTGCCGGCCCCATTAATTTCTGGCCTGCCTTCCTCTACCTCAGCAGCCTTTAAACCACTTACCCTTCCCCTGGCCAGACTCCTCCCCAGAGCATCGCTCCCCGATGGGTCAGCAAGACCTGGAAGGAAGTGAGTTTTGCCTCCTCTTTCCTTTCTTCTCATTCGGTGACTCCTCCCAGCTCTGCCAAGGGAGGTCAGGCCCCGGAGGGCCAGACACAGCTGGCAAACAGCTAACTTGAGTCATGGCCTTGGAACACGCATAATCTGCTCTTATTTATTTAAAAAAGAAAAGAAAAGAAAACAACCTAGCAGCCAAGAAAACGCACTGATAAAGGCTTTAGTGAAAGATGATCCTGTGCAGATAGATGGTCCTTCATCAACAGCAGAGTAAATAAACCCCTCCTGGGAGCCTGAGAGTATTTCGGGCAGTCTGAGAGCTTCAACCTTCATTAGTCCCAACTGAAAACGGACCCACTGGAATTTTTAGACGCAGCTTTTAGGCATCAAGTAGAACTTTCAGTGCATTATTACAAACTCTCTCATTAATCATGCCTCCCAAAACCTCGTGAGCAGAGGGGTGTGGCAGTGATTTCCACATGTGTGTAAACACGCAGTCCTGAGAATTTACACGTTTTGAGCACAGCTCCGTGTGATTCCTCTGTGAGCAAGTGTGGATCATGTCTGTGGGATGGGAATTCTCTAATAGGAATTTGGCAAAGATGTATCTTAAAAAATTCTGGCTTGCTGTGCCCTGCATATTACTTTAATCTAGTCCTGTCTACCACCGGACGTGAATCAACATCCTGATGCCCTGCTAATGAGTAATCCTACACCTGTTCTGCTTAATCCCATGTATAATCAATCCTATGTAAATTGCTAATGCCCCTGATAAAAACCCTGGCTGGACAAGCCAGAGGGCTTTTTCCTGAAATGAGAGGAATCAGCCACGTGGCCCCGGATTCCTTCCCCCCGCGTGTCTCGGTATGAGATTCATACACGCATTCGGTTACGGTCACCCACGGGTTTCGGCAGGGACGAAATCCCCACGACAGAGGGGGCTGTTTCATTCCTGTCTCCCAGGGGCAAAATCGCTGCTGCCCTCACCCCGACACTTTCCCCACCCCCTGCTGTGCCCCTGGGCTCTCCAGAGCACCCTCTGCTGCCCTTTAGAACTTTGCTCATCACTTTGGTTCTGTTTCCGCACGCTGCAGCCACTGAAGGCCCAGCCTGCTCTGCGGAAGGAGCCAGAACACCCAATCTGGGGACACCCGGTGACACAGGAGCACCCTGGCTCAGAGCCCTCGGCACTCTGCACACAGCTAGTCCATTATTTCTCAGTTGCTTCCCCGTGAATAACCTTATTTAATCCTTCCACCTCTCCTGGGAGGTGGGTGTTACCCGACCAACCTGCAGGAGAGGAAGTGGACTTGGTTACCTGACTTGGCCGAGTCCACCTGGCTCTTTGCACCGACTATACCTTAACCAGCCCGGGTCACAGTGGCACTCGTTCCCCTGAAGGCAGGGCTGAGAGTCTGCACACAGGGACACCCCCGAAGCAGAGGCGTCGCCAAGGAGAGGCAGGAGAAAGGCGTGCAGGAAACCATCTCATCCACAGAGGGCAAACCGGACACTGAAGGTCAAAGGCCCATAGATGGGTCTTAACTGGCCTGTTTCATGACGGAATGTGTTGCCAGTGTTTGAAAAACCACAGTGTTTCCCCCAAAGATCCAGGCTCCCAAGTTTTTCTTGAAAAACAGTAGGACTGAGAACACTCACTGCTTGACCAGCCGTTAATCGCAGCTGACCACTCTAAGAGGCTGGCCTTGTCCAGTTTGCCACAGCCGCCACCAGGTCCCCATCGCTTGTTTCTGTTATCTGCCGGACCCCGGTGTACATCTGAGTCTAGAGCCCCAGATCTACTCCCACTTGTCTGCTTCCTGTGAGAAAGGCGGGGCCCCGAGAGGTGAAGAGGTCAAAGGCAAATGGGATGAGCATGGGAAAACCACTGAGCCTCTCTGTGCTGCAGTTTCCTCATCTGTGAAGCGCGGATATTGACAGCGCCCATCTCAGGCCCCACGGGCTGCCACAGCAAGATGCCACAGCCCAGTGGCCAAAACAATTGCATTTATTTTCTCACGGTTCTGGGGGCTGCAAGTCCACCATCAAGGCGCCAGCAAGTTTGGTTTCTGGTTTGGTTCCCTTCATGGCTTATAGATGGTTGCCTTCTTGCTGTATCTGGGGTGGAGGCGGGGCAGGGATAAACTCTTTGGTGTCTCTTCTTATATAAACACTAAGTCCTGTCAAGTCAGGGTCTGACCTCATTTAAACATTAATTATTTCCTTAGTGGCCCCGTCTCCAAATACAGCCACGCTAGGGGTGAGGGCTTCGACAGAACAATTTTGGTGGCGGGAGGTGGGGCAGGAGGCACAGTTCAGTCCAGCTCAGCGCATTTCCTAGGGGTGTCGTGTGAGGACGGAATGGGTCAGTGGAGGAAAAGGCCTCCGAACAGTGTCTGGCTCCCAGTACAGTTGACCCTTGAAACTACTGGGAGTTGGGGGCCCCAAGCCTCTGTGCAGCCAAAAATCCATGTGTAACTTCTGACTCCCCCCAAACTTGATGACTAATAGCCTACTGTTGACTGGAAGCCTTGCCGATAACCTGAATTAACTAACATAGTTTGTATCTTATAGGCATGATATACTGTATTGTTCCCATCAAGTGAGCTAGAGAAAAGAAAACGTTATTCAGGAAATCATAAGGCAGAGACTACATTTGTAGTATTTATTGAAAAAAATCTATAAGCGGGTGTGTGGTTTAAACCCGCGTTATTCAAGGGTCAAGTGTAAAAGTTAGCATAATACGTGAGGACAGTCTGGAGGGCGGGGCTTTAGTTTTGTGTGATGCTTCTTCCGCCAACATACACATTTGTGATAGGCAGCTACCCTGCTCCCCAAACAGCCGCCTTCCTTCATGAGGGCAGAGGTGCCGCAGCTAAGAAAGGAAGATGTGTTGGCACATTCCTGCTGCTGACCCTTTCCTCAAACTGGATACTCAGGGAGCCTCAAGGCAAACCATCAGCAAGAGACCCCCGGGCCCCTTCCAGGACGCTGGGCTCCCACGCTGTCCAGTGCACCCAGGAAGGCGGCAGGCCTCTGATGCTCAGGGTCAGGACACCCAGGGGCCCTGCTCTCCCTCCTGCGTTAAGTCCTGTTACATCGTATTGATCTTTACTGCTCGCCTGCACGTGTGGGAAATTCCTCCGGAGGACGCGGGGACCTGGGCCCCGGCCCTGGAGGCTGAGAAGCATCATCGGGTCTGTTTGCCACCAATCCGCTTTCTGCTCTGCTCCCTGCCCTGTACGCGGCCCCCGGTGGACCGGACTCCCGTCTCCCGCCCTCACCCAGCTGTTCCGGGCCCAGAGCGGGTCCAGCTTCTGGAGCCTGGTCCTGGGTTGCTTGCTGTTCCTGATGGTTTCCCTTCATCCTGCCCGTGCCTCTCTCTGGCCAGAGGCCCTTCAAAATTACATCTCACTCGACCTTTCTGAGAGTTCCACCTGTTTCCTGGTTGGCCCCTGGCTGATGTAAGAGGGACCTGACTTGAACATAGTTTCTCAGGGGACAGGAAAGAGATCTGAACCCCAAAACTCTGGCCAGTGGCCAGGCATGATGGGGCACACATGCATCCTGCTCAGGGAAGATTTCTAACTCCCATTGCTGTGAATATTCATCGTGCACGTCCTGTGGCATTCATCACACACCCAGAGGTGGCTCCTGCCCCACCCAGATGTGATAGGCAGAGCGAAGATTAGCAGGGGCAGCGCCCTTGCTACCACAAGGGCTCCTGACCTTCAGAACTCCCCAGCGTAGCTCCAGTTCGGCCCCAATCATGTCCCTACACAGCAGCTGCTTTAGGTCTCACTCATCAGGCTGGGCAGGCCTGGGTCGCCATGTCCCATTTTCTCTTGGGACACAGAATTATCTGGTTAAGCTTGCTTCACGTCGACTTCCTAAGCAGCCGAAGATCCCAAAGGGAAGCTTCTTTACATAACCCAGTGGTCTTAAGGCATCTGAGCAATTGCTCCTGTCTGTGAGCCTCAGTAAAACCCTGTGGGGCTTTACTCAGGCCAAATCTAAATATTCTCAAGGTGGTTGCTGCTGGCCCTGGCCGAGTAGCTCGGTCAGTTGGTCGGAGCACCGTCCCAATGGGCCAAGGTTGTGGGTTCAGTCCCTGGTCAGGGCGCAGGAAGGAATCAACCAGCGGGTGCATGGATGAGTGAAACAACAAATTGGGGTTTCTCTCTCTCTCTTTCTCTACAATCAATACATGAAAAAAAAAAAAAGATGGCTGTGTGTTGCTGGACACTGTATGTTTGTGCCCCTCCAAATTTCCTATGTTTAATCCTGACCCCCAATGTGATGATGTGAGGAGGTGGGGCCTTTGGGAGGTGCTCAGGTCATGAGGTGGAGCCCTCCTGAATGGGACCAGTGCCCTCACATAAGACGCCCACCGTCCGAAGTCACAGTGAAAAGATGACCGTCTGTGAACCAGAGGGCCATCCCTCATTAGACACTGAATCTGCCAGTGCCCTGAACTTGGATGTCCCAGACTCTGGAACTGTGAGGCATAAACGCTGTTTATAAGCCACGCAGTCTGTGGCATTTCTGTTACAGCAGCCCAGACTGACTAAGGCAGTTGCTTTCTGAGGGAGGGGCAGGCGCAGAGCCCCCATCCGCACTGTTGAGCCGGACCGCACGTTTCTCCCTGAAGGCTGTCACTGCGGGGGAGGCAGTGATTTCACAGCAGGTGATCCTCTTCTTCTCTGGGCAAAAAGTAGCTGTAATCCAAGAAAGTCTTAAATTTCTGCTCCCTGTAGCCAAATGTCCTCAAAGTACCTCAGCACCCTAAAGCTGGCAGGGACGACACTGTCCAGGGGCCGGCTGCTGCCAGTGGGCCATTCAGGCCCCGGTGGCTCCCCTGGTCTTGGGCCTTTTGTTACTAATTTTCCTCCGTGCTCCCCCTTCCCTGGTGTCCCCTTTCCAAGGAACAGGTTAGAAAAACAACTGAACCCGAACTTCAAGGGACTTCGCTGGGAGGTAAAAGTTTTAATTATCCAGACGGTGAAACTTTATGATGATGGATGTCTGGGAATTGTCCGTGATTACCGTTCTAATCCATGTTCTTCCGGCGATTACAGAAAAAAGAAAAGAAGGGGAAGGAAAGGAAAGGAAAGAGAAAAGAGTTGTATTATGAGAATCGAGGTTTAATTCTCAGTTCTGACACTTAGTCATTGTATTACCTTATGCAAGTTACCTAACCTTTTAAAACTTGTTTCTTCCTTTGGAAAATGGAAATAGTAATACCTACCTCACAAAGTTATTATAGCAGATGTTTATCATGTTTTCAGGGGTTATTCAGTCCCCCCACCATTTTTCTTTAACTTTTTACTTCGAAATCATTTTAAACTTACGGAAAAGTGGCAAGAATAAGAGTAGTGAAGAGAATGCCCATGTACCCTTACTCAGATTCATCTGCTGTGAATATTTTGCCATTTTTTATCCTGCAGGTGAAGATCTAGTTTATGACTAAGCATCATATTTAGTTGTCAGTCTCTTTAGTCTTTAATCCGAAACATTTCCACAGGTTTTGTCACTCATTACAGCGACAGTTTTTAAAGCAGAACTCTCTTTCACTGTGGACGGGTCTGTTGTTGCGTCATGATGAGATTCCTGTCGTGGGCTCCCAGGCAGAGGGGCGCCGAGGGGAGGCCGTGTCCTCGGGACACCCCGTATGGAGGCACAGGGCGTCCACCTGCCCCTCACCGGTGATGCTAATTTTGACTACCTGGACAAGGTGTTGTATAATCACTCCACTGAGTAGCCACTATTTTTGCCTTTGAAACTGAGAAGAAATTTGAAGAAACTTTATGACCATGAAGATATCCTGCTCCTCATCCAAACGCCCCCCTAGATTTAGCATCCACTTACGACTCTTGGTTGAAATATTCTTACTATTACGGTGGCAGATTAGTTCTCTAACTCTAGCACGCTTTCCGCTTTCAAATTCTATGCATATTCTACCGTAAGCAAGAGTCTTCCCTGCTTCCCCATTTACTTACCTATTTATAATCAACATGGACTCATGGATTTCTATTTTTTCCCAATGGCTTATATTAATACTTTGTTCTGTAGTTAATTTTATTTGGTGCTCCAATTGTTCCAGATTCCACCAGTGGGGGCCTCTTCAAACTGATTCTTTGTGAAGTGCCTTCATCATTTTTTTTTTTAAGCAATTACTTTCTGGCATAATACGATATTCTGGGCTCATCTTGTATTTACCCTGCAGCAGTCATGGAACTGGCCATTTCACCAAGGAATCTTGGCTCCTTTTAATGGGGAGTGGTATTTAGATACCAAGGCGTGAGTTCTTGGTGTGCTCATTGCTACAGGGGCACCTTTGCTTTTTGACCCTTTCAGCAGATGGTGCCAGCAAATGTACATACATACACACATGCATATACGGGGTCCAGCACGAACGACACCCCTTTTTTAATTACAAAATCATGAGCACATAATTCTGTAACACAACAATATCACACTCAAGCACTCCATATGGCATTCTAGGCGAAATGTTCACATTGCTGTCCGTCTCACGCGAGACATTCATGTACCTACCAACCACTCTCACGCAAGCCTTACTTCTGCCGGACCCTGTATACGTACATTTTTACATGCGTAGACACCTACTTGAGAAATAACAAGTTCACATCAATACCTATAATTCCAATTCATCCTACAGGGTTCTTTTTTGCCCCCCACCCCCATTCCGTATTTCTACGTTCCTTCTTCCCTAGTGAGAACACTGTCTTCCAACGATATCAAAGTGTTTACTCATTTGCTTAATCCCATCAGACATCTAAAATGGTTTAGGAATTGTGTAGCTTCTTTTGAATACTCTCGTTGTATCTGCGGAATTTTCTACAACGTGAATCTTTTTCCTAAGATAAATTTAAGATAAAATCTAGAAACTTCCCTCTTCAACTTTCTTCACAGGTAGGGCACAACCAAGCGACCTGGGCTCCACCAGTCACATCACCACCTTCAGTCAATATGAGATGTTGATTCACAACAAAACAGAGGGAGGAACTAGGCCCTGCGCTAAACATCCATTTTGCTGGTGAGGGTGGAGGATGGCTAGATAGTCTGGATTCGAAGATTCACTGGGACTGTTGGGTTGAGTCTGCACAGAAGGAGCACTGGAGGTGACAGCAAGCGCCACTCTAGTAAAGTCAAGGTGGCAATGCAAGTATATGATGCAGTATTAAAAGCGGAAGCAGCACCCCGACTGGGTAGCTCAGTTGGTTAGAGCGTCGTCCCAATATGCCAGGGTTGTAGGTTCAATCCCAGCCAGGGCACATACAGGAATGAACCAATGAATGCGTGAGAGGAACAGCAAATCGATATTTCAGTGTTTCCCCCCACCCTCTCTCCCCCCTCCAACCCCTGTCAAACCAATAAAAAACAGATGTGGTAGCAGCATTTCCTCATCAGTCCATGACTCTGCATGTTCCCCCGGAAGCTTAGCCTCAAGCCCAGTTCTCTAGTCCCCCCACTGTTCTGAGTCATCAGAATTCCTTCAATAAATGCTTTTTCTACTCCTAACAAGAGCCAGCTTGGGTGCTTGCTGTGAAGAATTCTGGCCTGATAAACTTCCCCTATCCAGGGTCATTTGCCTATATTTTCCTCTAAATATTTTAAATTTGTTTTTCACATTGAGATAATTAACTCATTCAGAATTTTTTTCAACTTTGATTTGTTAAGGCCATGTCTTAACCCACAGAACTTGCTTCTCAGAGTGCGGTCCTCAGCTAGGAGCATCATTGGGCGCATGTTAGAAATGCAGAATCTCAGGCCTCACCCCAGACCCGAATCAGAATCTTCACTTTAATGAGAACCCTAAGTGATATATAAACTTTGAGAACCTCTGCCCTAAAATCAGAGCCTGAAGCAAGGATTAAGTGCCCCTCTGAGGGGTGTTAACTCACAGCAGGATGAGTGAGAAAAAAGAGGGGGCGAGCCCGGGAAAGCTGGGAGGCAATGCAAGGTGATGGGTTTCTCCTCCGGCCTCTGCTTTAACTGAGTCTCAGAGGGAAAAAGTGGTTTGCTTGGCAGGTGTGCACACTTGACCCCGTGGCAGTCTTCGCACAGGCTGTATGGAGAAGCTGTGTCTCGGAGAAATGCAACAATGGAGCAGTTGAGGGAATGTGGCCCCCTAAACCTTCCACTTCATGTCTCTCATTGGCTCCCCTGCAGGGGGTTTGTCACTGCTTCTGGGTCCCTCTGGTGGCCGTTCAGAAGCCAGGTTTCACATCCTATTGTAAGGTATTTCACCCCAGTCTGGAAGTAGTAGGAGGAGCCAGAGAATATATTTACTCGTTGGCCAGCCTGGCTATACAGTAGCAACCAAAGAAAAGGCATCAGGATATGTCCAACACAATCTATCCTTCTACCAATCGGAAAAGCTATGGGGTAACGTGCATGGGGTAACACACCAATGGATGAGCATTCCGTAAGCCCTTAGGCGGTGGTGCTGGTTGACGCCCAGTGGACAATTAAAGCAAACCCATATATGGTATACATGTTCATTCTGGTAAAGACAAATCACTGCCCCTTCCAGAATAGAAGGCATGCCCTTCCGTTAAATATGGGCCCCATGTTAGGATACGGAGCCAACATTCATTTGCTTTTCTTTTCTATAAGAGAATAAAACATGCTCACCTTTTTTCCGAAAGGGGACGTACAAATCCATTCAGTTCTGAAGTTCCCTTCCAGCATGGGGCCAGTTGCAATCGCTGAGAAAACCCAGGGGAAGACAGCCAGTGAATCAACTGACTGAAGGTTGATTGAATCTACAATAGCTGGTCCTGAGGCTGTGGTTGATATTCATCATTTCCTTTCTCCACCAGCCATTCTAGACTTCCCTCCCTCTTGTCCAGCGCTTCAGCTGGTTTATCCAGATTGGTTGCCCGATTGGGTGATCTTGCTACTTGGGAGAGGGTCTGGAGCTGTAAGTTGAACTGACCTTGTTGAGTTGAATTACTATCATTAAAAAAGTATTGCTGTGCCAGGCAGCGAGGGACCGGGAGATATCTCAGCAAACCCTGCAATCCAGGAGGAGCAATCTGGTCTCCTCGAGGCAGTGAGAATTGCTATGCTCTAACTCCTTTCTTTGCCCACTGGCCTGAAGTGGCCAGTGAGGTCAGGTACAGTCAGAGCTTTTCAGGAACCTCACTGTGTACCCTGACAGAGCTCTCTCCTTGGAAACCAGAACCTCTCACATAAAAAAGTCCAAAGTTTTAAGAACAAAAAGCACCAATTCCTTGGCGGTGGGGGGGCAGTCACTGGGTGCAATAGTGAAAGATGCCACTTCCACATCCCTTGGTTCTTGGGTTCATTCTTTCTCGCTGTCGGGGATTAGTACCGTATGTTGGTTGTTAGTTCAAATACAACAACGTAAAGGACTGTGCCACGACTTGGCGAAGTGTTGTCCCCTAGTTTTGCATTCCATGAGTTTCAACAGGTTTTTCCATTATATTGTCAGGTCAGCTGCTTCCGGACGAGGGGTGCATGGAGAGACCAGTAGACCCAGGTCATGAGCCCACTGTTGCCGCCTCCTTCACCATAAAATGGGTCTCTTGTTCTGAGGACATGTCGTATGGGGTAGCAGGGCAATGGGTAAGGTATTTGCTGCCTCCCAGCCCCTGGTACTGCCTGAAGCCCTGTGGGCAGGGAAGGCAAATTCATATGTGGTGTTTAAACTGATTGCCATAAGGTCAAGTCGCTGCCCCCTCCAAGGTAGAAGACACAATATAAATTCTCTTGCCACCCGGTGGCTACCTGGCTTTCCTGAGGAATAATGCTCTATTGAGAACTCGGCAACCGTTTTTACAGCGGGGCTAGATCTGACTTAGTTTTGGAAACTAGGCAAGGGTCGGTGATTTTTCACTGTGGTAACTAAAGTCAGTCTTCTGCTCATCAGCTATTCTTTTTGATTATACCAATGAAGCAGTAACCTGATTGGCTGCCCACATGTGTTACCCTTGGGAGGGTAACACAGGGGTCAGTTTGACTGGGATGGTCCTGGTGGGCACCAATGGTCCCCATGTAATCGTTACTAATGCCACATCTTACCCCCACAAGGAGCTGGATGTGGACAATGAGTTACATGAATACCCTTCCCCTAAGGACATTATGATCCATCAGCCAGTAGCAGGGGTCCCTGCAGAGAAAGTCACCCTGATCGCTCCTCTCCCTTGCTGTCCATTGTGGTACGTATGTCCACTTTGTCCTTCACGAATTAGTGCCCTCACCTGGCTCCCGCAATTCTAGGATTTCCATCACTTTCACTAATAGTAGGGAGCTCAGTTACAGGCGGTCTTCCCCCTACTATTAACCCTGGACTGTAAGGACAGGCACTACCAACTGCTCCAAAAGCCTTCTTACTAGTTCTTTATTGCCTTAGTGAAGGGAGTGTCCTCTGGGCCAGCACAGGGGACTGGCCAGGGGGTCAGCTCTTGAGCCATACATAATAAATTCTAGTAGTCGCACCTTCCGGAGTCTTCTGATGCCTTCCCCACCACCACACAAGGAAGTCTGGCTTCTCCACTTTGCTATGACAGGCCATTGTTGAGACCAGGCTTCCATGCGGCATCCCAGCAAACTATTAATTAGGATAAGCTCCAGGCTCCCTGGCTGGAAACATTAAATCCCGAGTTCTGTATGAGTCTCCCCAAATTAGTGAATTCTCCCCATTGAGCTTTTTGCTCCACTCCTGCCCCCCAACATGACATCTTCCAGATCTACTCCCACACATATTTCCAGTTCCTGCCAGTTCACGGCAGCCAAGTTTTGCAAATATCTTTGGCAGGTAGGCTTTATCTCCCAGAAGCAGGGCTGTTTCTTCCCAGCGTGGGCTTTGCTGCAACTTGACTTGGATGTTGGGGGAAGCAGGAAGTGGTGGGGCGGGGTCTGGAGGAGAGCTAGCCGTGGAGAAGGGGTTCTTTTTCGGGCAGGAGTGTTCAAAGGATTCGAAGTCAGGATGCTCGTCCACCGAGGCATCCCTCCTCCAGGCCTCAGGGTCCTGCCCTGGACTTGCCGGGGCAGCCCGTGAAGGCCGTGTGTTCGGTGTCCTGGGCAGTCCCGCTGCCCTGTGATCACATCCTGGGCCTGATTTTAAGTCTATCCTGTGGCTGCGGGAAATATGGCTCTCCCATAAAGTTTCCATGGAGGCTCTCCAGCTTCCAGAGCATTCCGTGAGTTGGTAACTAACTGCCCTGAGCCTGTCACTGTCTGTTTCCAGTAAGGTCTCTGGTACCTTGTAATTGTCATTGTTTCCAAACAGACTGTGTGCCACGGCTACTTGATCTCCTGATGACCCGCGCTCCACCCAGGGCGCCCCAGTTGGACACGAGCGAAAGCTCTGGTGCCATTGCATACGAGTCTTTGCCACCTCTCTTAGCACCGGCCAAGGGGTCTCTATTGATTCAGACAGGTAGGCGATACATCCCCAAATCCATCCTAGAACCCCTGGTGGAACCAATCGCCTGAGATCAATTTCCCTAGGAAACAGAACTCTGAAGCAAACAATTAAATACAATGGAGAAGACTGCCAGAGTGAGTGAAAAGGGAAATGAAGTAGGCCAGAATGAGAAGTGAGGCAAGGCGCTGTGTTATCACGCAGGTAACTGCTTCGGGGCCAGCAGCGAAGGGCCACGGCAGGTCACTCAGTCAGTGTGTCTCAGTAGACATATCCAGACAGGCTGTGCTGGGAAATCATGACTCGGCCCAGTCCATAGGAGGGAGGAATGAAAGACAATGTGTCAGCCCAGCTCCCTCCCATCTCCCGTTTTTCATTGGTCAAAACGCTCCCCACAGGGAATTTCCTGGGATGCATCATCTAACCACTTTGATGGCTGCGTAGAAGCCACATCCTGTGTTGTGGCATTTCCTCTGAGTCCAGAAGTGGTGGAAGAGGCAGAGACTCTAGACATGTGGCTGGCCCCCCTGGCTGCGCAGCAGCCCCCAAGAAGGACTCGGCTGGGCAAGTGACTAGTCAGTTCCCAGTGGCTGAACCGCACAGATTCAATTGTCTGTGGAGGCAGCTATGGAGCCAGCAGGAAGTCAAGGTCTGACCAACTCGAGGAGGGACGTAGGAAGTGTCTGATACACTCATTAATAGCCTATTAACATCAACAAGTGGGGGAGCTAGAAAAATGATCATCAGGTTAGGATTTTTGCCTTATTTGCCTCTGAGACCCCGGCACCCGGCACTTGAATAATAAGATGCTATTGAAACCCAGTTTTTCTTGTTCCAAACCTTCCCACCACACCTCTCTGCTGTGCCAGTTATTTTGCCAATGAACGGAAGTGACTGTGCTCTTAGAGGCTGAGCATGTAGTTACCAGGTGTCCCTGTTCAAATCGCAAGGTGGCCCTGTCCCCCTACGTGCAGGTATGGCTACGTCACTCTTACTGATGACTTGAACTTTCCAAAGCCACCCTCTGTCAGGCCCGGGCCCATCTGAGTCTCCGTAACACCAAGTACACAAGGAAAGGGAGATCAGAGGTGGCTGGTCCACACGAGCAGCACAGCTCTCAAATGCCAAAGGATTCTGAACCAAAGGGCCCTTCTGCTGCCCGGTCCCTCACGGGACAGCACAGTTCACCTTAGAAGACTTCTTACCACCTTTTGGGAAAAACAGGTAAATCTCACAGTTCTCTTCATCTGTCACTTGGCTTCCCGTGGCACCCCCACCCCCCCCCCCAGGGAAGGAGAACGGATAGTGCGAATACTGGAGATGAAAACGAGAGCTTTTTGTCAAACGGTCAGGGAGTCCGGACGTGCCTGGGGCAGGAAGATGAACTGACAACCGCTCTGGTCCCTGGGATTTTGATCCAGGCAGAGCAGAATCCAGGCCTTGGTTTAACAGGGTAAATAGTTTCTCAGACTCCGCACGAGCGCAGACACTGGGAATCGACGCCAGGGAAGGTGCCACTTGCCAGACATTCTTCGATGTTCACCGACTGGTCTGATCACTTGAGCTTTGAGAGCTCAGTTTTCTCCTGAGGGAGTGCGAGGCCAAGTTCTCATCCTCTGCCCGCAGGTCTTCATCCTGAAACCCTAGTCTCCTGCACCTGGGACTCCAGGGAAGTGAGGCGAAAGGGACAGATCCGAGAGGTGAGCGAGAGAAGACGGAGGGAGAATGCCTGAGATGAGGAGCTAGATTGTTCTCTGAGGCAGGTTTTCTTTTCATCAGGAAATGTAAAGTGAGGCAATTACGTGGTAAGAGGATTTCTTTCGGTTGTGCTTGTTCCACTTGAATTCTTCAGATAATTTCTGGACCTAAGTTATTATTCTCATTATTGAATCTATATGGGCTCTGTCTGCAGTAGTGCAGGGCTGGCCCAGAGTCCAGGTGTGCTCAGCCAGGGCCCGGCTCTCAGCTACACTGCAGTGGCCTCTGCTGGCACTGGCCCCTCACCACACCCTCCCATGGAAGAGAAGTTCCAGAACTGATCTGTCATCAGTGGCTCTTGGACGACTGCGTTCGTAATTCTAGGTTACCTTAGCACTGCGCTCACATCTGCTTCCCCCTCCCAAAGCTGGCGTGCTGGCTTGGAGTTTAAAGAGAAAGGATATTTGAGCCAGGCTCCTAAGTGCCCACAAGAGAGGAAGTCAGAGAGTCACAGAACCTCGGAATCCGAACAGACTTTGGGGAGTGAGGGGTCTGCTCTCCTCTTCTCAGAAAGAGAAGCTAAAGCCCGGAACAGGCAGTGGCTTGTCCTGGGTCACAGGGCTTAGCCAAGCGACAAATGAGGACACAGAGCCAGCCCTCAGGTCAGCAGTCTGGTGCTTTTCCCACCTCGCCTTGCTCTTCTCTTTCTTTAAATGGGGGTGGGGATGGGGGAAGAGGCCTTCGAGGAGCCCGAGTTGCTGGGGAGAGTGTGGAAGGGCCTCCCACCTCCCTATGGCTTCGAAGCGTCTCTCCGCCCCTCCTCCAAGTCTGTAGCTGTGGCCACCTGGGTTCTACTGTTGCCTATCAGCTCGGCTTTAAACGGACTTTATTAGCCACGACTCGTGTCAGGGAGCACATGACTGCCCCCTGGTTAGTTTGGGGGGATTTTTTTTTTGGAAAGATGTGGTGTAACTTGTGCATATCAATTACTAAAAACACTCACTATTTCAGAGCACTACTTATAACATCTGACCAAGTCTGGGTGTCACATCGGTCAGAAGATTGATTACATTACCTAAGCTTTCTTTGAAAGTTTCTTCCGCCGTAATGGTGTATAGCATCACAGCGATGCTTTATGCTATTCCTATACTTTTTGTTCTCATATTCCCATCAATATGACCATATGTGATCCCTGAATGCCCAGGACTAAGATGCCTGGAGATCCTAGAAGGGCCTGATTTACTTTCCTGGGGTCACTTAGCACATACTGGCTACTGTACTTTGGAGCAATAGGTTTGATCCCTGTTCACCATGGCAGATGGGCACCTAGTCTAACAAAATATCATCAAATGGGCCCGACCAAGATGCAGAATTCTTGCAAACTCCACACACCCTCCAGAGGGCAATCTAGGGTCCTGACTGACGTGTGAGAGGTTGTGCAGTTTGGGGGAATTTGTAATGTGGGCTTAAAAAAAGACGCCCTGGCTAGTGTGGCTCGGTGGATTGAGCATTGACCTGCAAATCTAAAGGTCACCAGATCAATTCCCAGTCAGGGCGCATGCCTGGGTTGTGGGCCAGATCCCCAGCTGGGGGTGGGTGAAAGGCAACCACACATCAATGTTTCTCTCCCTCTTTTCCCTTCCTTCCCCTCTCTCTAAAAATAAATACATACAATCTTTTTTTTTTTAGGATTTTATTTATTTATTTTTTAGACAGAAGGGAAGGGAAGGAGAAAGAGAGGGAGAGAAACATCAGTGCGTGGTTGCCTCTTACGTGGCCCCCACTGGGGACCTGGCCTGCAACCCAGGCACGTGCCCTGACTGGGAATTGAACCAGTGACCCTTTGGTTTGCAACCCGCGCTCAATCCACTGAGCTACACCAGCCAGGGCTAAATACATACAATCTTAAAAAAAAAAATTCGTTTTGTACCTCTGTATGGACAGTCCCTGCCTGAACCACCCATCACACCCTGACAGAGGCAGGTGACTGCGATGCACTAACGACAAGCTTCCCTTACTTGAGGGTCCCTTCTCAGGTGACTACTTCTCCTCTGCCCCCCACAGTTGCAAACCCTCGCAGTGCCACGACCCCTGGTGGAACTCGGTCTTAAGTCCCTAGGACAAACGCTCCAGCCGCGCGGGGCTCCCCGGACGCGCCGGCGATCGGATTTCGCGTGGGCGCGCAGCTGTCCCTACTCCTCTCCCCTCCCGCCCGGGAAGCTCGGAGCCAATCACGGCGGCGCGGAGCTCGGGGTTGTAGAGTCCCGAGCCCGGGACCCGCCCCTCTTTGTTGCGGTGGCCAATGGACGCATTCGGAACATCGGCGGCTGCCCGGGTGACTCGGTTATATGTCACAGAATAACATTCGAGAATGGGACATGGAATGAGGGGACGGCCGCAGCTGCCGCAGCAGCCGCAGCAGTCCCAGTCCCAGGCGCAGCAGCAGCAGCAGCCGCCGCCGCCACCGCCGCCTTCGCCGCCCGCAGAGGCGCCGCAGCTATGAGGCCGGGCGTCCCGAGGTAGGGTCCCGGAGCTGCGGCACCCTTCCCGCGCTCCGCCTGCAGCCGGCCCCCCATCTGCCTGGCGCGGGAACTCCGGGAACGGGGGGCGGGTGGAGCAATTTCCACTGAAATCCGGGCGCCCCGGAGGGCTTTTTGGAAGGAACGCGGCCGCCTTTGCAAGCCGAAGCTGCTGCTGCGCCCTCGCGCCGACCCCGGGCGCTCACGTGCCGGCACGTTCTTGGCTCGTTCGGCGCTCGGCCACATCTGGCGACCCGGCGACGTGTGGAGCGTCGCAGGGACCTTCTCTTTCTTCTTGCCGCACGAGCTGCCATTCAACGCCCTACCCCGTCCACTCTGAACCCTCCACGCTCCTTTATTTCCCTCCCGGTGTTTAGGTGTGCGTGACGCTTTGAGCCAAAATTCCAGTCGCCTTTCGAGGTAATTGCAGGGCTGGAAGCTTGTATTCAAATCCTGGGAGTGTCTGTCAGCGCGGGGGTGGAGGGGCGGGAGTGACGTGGGTGGGGACAGTCCGAGGCCCCACCACGACTGGGCACGGTTTCTCAGGGTGTCTACTTACCGCGCTGTGTGCTGTGTCTCCGCTGATTTCAGGCACGGCCCGTAAGCGGAGCTCCCGCCGCCGCTCCCCCTTGGCGCGTCTTGCGGCAGCGAGAGGCATGGAGGAGGCGGGCCCCGCGGGGCGCTGAACCCCGCGCTGCGCCCGCGCGCACACGCCCCCCGCTGCTGCCGCGCGCCCCCCAGCCCCGCCCTCCCGGCCCCGGCCCCACCATGACCGGCTCTGCGGCGGACACTCACCGCTGCCCCCACCCCAAAGGAGCCAAAGGCACCCGGTCCCGGAGCAGCCACGCGCGGCCCGTGAGCCTCGCCACCAGCGGGGGCTCGGAGGAGGAAGACAAAGACGGCGGGGTGCTGTTTCACGTTAACAAGAGCGGCTTCCCCATTGATAGCCACACCTGGGAGCGCATGTGGATGCACGTGGCCAAGGTGCACCCCAAGGGGGGAGAAATGGTGGGCTCCATCAGGAATGCCACCTTCTTGGCAAAGGTCAGTGGCTTCCAAGGAGGGAGGTGGAGTGGGTGGTGATGGGGACATTTCCATCTGTACAGGGCAAATAGAGGCAACTCCCATATTCCCGGTCCCGCTGCAAACTCCCTTCCCCTCTCCAGTCTTCCCCACAATGCCCACCCCCCCTCCACCTTTACTTAATTGAGATGTTTGCCTTGGAAGCCTGAGAAATGGGGGAGGGGGAGGGGGTGGCTTACTGCCCTGGGACTGTGTGGCTGTTTGGTCTGGCTGTGCCAAGGTTTCTTTGAATCTCCAGCCAAACCGTATGTTATTTACTCACCCCCATGCCCATCCTCTTTCAGCAAGAGCTGTAGTCCCAGGTAGCACCGGCGACGCCAAGAATGCACAGGCCGCCTTGGGGGGCCCGCCCTGCTTTTCCTCTTTGGAGTCTCTTGGTCCTCTCCTGTCTCCCCCTTGCAAGTGATTTATTAGGCTGTGAATGAATTTGCACTCAACCAGTCAGACTTCTCAGCGTGAATCATTTCTAGACTTCTTGCCAATTTTTTTTTTTTATGACAGTGACTTTCACCTCTGAAACTTGCAAAAACAGTGAGCGATCTCTTTTTTCCCAGCTTATCTGGGCTCCAAGAAAAAAAGAAGAGTTTTGGCTGTGGCTTAAAAGGGACTTTCCAGCACACATGATGGATTAGTCTCACTGGGTAGGGAAGGAGGCTCGGGAGTGGAACTCTTTCTACCTTGGAGAGAAGCCAGTGAGCTGATTGGGTCTGGCAGCCAAGGATAACTTAACGAGACGGAGGAAGAGAGATGTGCAGTGGTCACTACGTAAAACATCAAAATGCAAGCGGGGGGCGGGGGGGTGGAGAAATGCTGTAGAGCCTTGGGCTGTAGTGTGGCAGATGGTTTCCCCTGCACCCTGGGGACACTGGGACACTGAGAAGATTCCTGGGCAGGTCTAGGAATGCCAGACCTGAGACCTGGAAGGCCATCTGGTCCAGTCCCCAACCTGGAGCAACTGGTGACCTGAGCATCTGAGCCCTACAGGTCGGAACGCTGTATGTGCCCGTGGGGGAAGTGACAGAGCCCGGGAGCTTCCTGCTGTGGTCATTTCAGTGTTTTATTCCTCTGCCAGTCCAGGGCCCTTCACTGTGCCTGAGAGTCCTGCCTGCTTTAGCGCCGGCCGTACTTACTGCTTTAGAACAACACTGGCCCTGGTTGTGGTTCTGACTTCAGAATTTGTCCTTCCTTGAGTCCTTCTTTACTTAAGGAGGAGCTGGGAGCCCTTAAACCTGGAAGAGAAGTGGCCACAGGGAACAGAGTCCTGTTCCTCCTGTCCCACGCTGCCTTTCTAATTCAGCCCCTCGACAGTGGCCCTGCTTCTAATCGAGGCTTTATCCTTCCTCTGATCTTCTGTGGGAACATAGGAATGTTAGTGATGGTGGAGATCAGTCTCCCTTCCTCGTTCAGAAGACCTCCCGGGACCCCGGGGCTCATTGCCTCACAGGGCCACTGGTCCCAGGCCTGGCTGGGTTTGGTTGGTGGGCAGCTCTTTTCCTGGGACTGCAACAGAAGCCCTCACCCTCTCCCCTCAGCTGCATATCACCGTGATTCTTGTGGGGCCTTTGAGACAGGGCCGCACGTGTTGACCTCCTTTGCTACTCACAGCTCCCCGGAATGTTACTAGAAAGGGCTGCCGGAGTAAGGAAGGGACTGAGTTCCAGGTCTGGTTGTGCTACCTCTGGCTCTGTGGCCTAGGTCGCTCACTGAAAATCTCTGACCTCAGTCTTCTCATCTATAAAATGGGAGTAGATCTGACTTCATGTAAGTTTCTTTCCAACTGTCACATCTCATGATGTTATGACCCATGAGTCTCCAGGTCTCCAGTGCTGACCTGTGTGACTCTAGAGGTACACTGAGCGACGAGACCTCAGAACTGGGACAGTCTGGCAATGGGCATCTTCCTTTAGTCTTCTTTGTCCACGGGTAGCTCCTTCTACCTTATGTGTCAGAGTCCCCGGATCAACTCGCTGTCCTCGTTCTCTTTCTAGGAAACTGCTAGTTTGTCATCATCAGTCATTCCCCTAAAATAAGCACATGTGAAACACAATATTCTAAATGTTGTCTGAGCAGCTTGGAACATGGATCACTGCTTCCCGAGACTTGTACTTGATACCCCCAGTGCTGGGGCTGATTGCTGTGTTCTCACAGAAGGGTGGTTCCTTTTTTATAGAGTGGCCACATTGTCCTTTTGTAGTAACCCAAAGGTCCTGTGCGAACTCCTGCCAAGCCAGGACAACCCCAGCCCGAATGTGGGCATTGGCTTCTTGAACCTAAGTGAAGAATTTAACATTTCTCTCTCTTACACTGTGTCCTCATGATTGGTTCTCCATCCCCAGCCCTACCACAGCCCCCGCCCCCCACCGCCTCCGCCAGGCCCTGCCATTCCCCAAACCCTGAGCCCTACACAGGCCTTGAGATGGGGACAGCTTCAAAAGCTCCTCTTTCTAGGGGCCACTTCTCTCTGATTCAAGGACTGTTCCTGCACTCAGCTTGGCAGACTTTCCCCTCTGGGGCCAAGTCCTTTGCTCCTTTAACCAAATCAGTGTTTTACTCAGGAATCTAGAGAAGAGGGGGTAGTGGTGGGGGGCTTGGAGAGTTTCAACGAGGTTAAGTTATTTGGCAATTGAATTTGTCCCAGAAGCGGGTGGAGGGAAGGTGTCAGAGGCCTAAGAGGGGGACTGAATAACACTTCCTTTGACTGCAGGACATTCTGTTAGCAGCCACTAAGTTCTGCCCGGAGGTCCAGGTGCCCCCTAGGGGCGGGGGTGGGGTGGGGTGGAGGGAGTGGTTGGTGGGGGGTACTCGCCTGCTCTGTGGTCCTCCTTCTAAGTTTTCTCCTGAAGTCCTCTCTGGTGGTTACTGGGTCTGAAGTTAACAGTTGAGTAGGTGAAGGCCATGATTTTTGAGGGATAGTTCAAGAAAGCAGCTCAAGTCAGTTGGAGGATGATAGAGAACGGGAAGCCAGGGACAGAGAGGTAGCTGGCCCAGAAAAAAAACAGCTAGGCTGTTTTTTGCAGGCCCCGCATTCTTGTGCCTCTTTCTCATGCTGATTCCCAATTGGGACGTCATTCACGTTTAGAGGACTCAGCATTGCCTGGGCGTGGAACTGGGAGTGCCTGGTGGGGGGTGGGTGAGGCTTTGCTGCAGCCTGGGCTCCACTCCTGCCCCCTGCTGGCTAACATGGGCAGCTCCCTCCCTCCCTAGTTCTGCATTCAGAACCACCCATGTGTCTTTCCTGCTCAGCCCAAGGCTGTGGCCCCCTGGGCCTTTGTAGCAGGCTACCACGAACAGATTCCTGGCTGCCCCTGATGCAGGGGTCTGGGTCGCATCCTGGGCTTATGAGTGATATTCCTTGCTCTCCTCCAGGAGATTCTTCTGCCTGGTGCCTGCCAAGTGCATTTTTCAGAACAGCGACAGGAAAAGGTTTCGCTTTCTCCTTGTTCTTAAAGATTCCTGGCCCCTGGGGGGTCCTTGCTGCCTTCCTGACTCCTTTTCTGGCTCCCCCTTCTCTCCCACAGGGTGATGCCATGCCGATGACACACACTTGTGTCCATCCCCATCCCTTCTCCTTCCATTGTTCCGGCAGGTCACCGTATTTGGCCAGAACGGAGTGAAAGAGAGCTTGCCCACACAAGCCTTGCCTGTGGTTTGTTTCATTATTTTCCTTGAACAACTGTCTTCCTGTCCATTCCACTTCCTTCTCTCATGCCCCCTCCCCCGACCATAGGCACAGTGTGGACAGGGTCCCTTTGATCTGTGCCCCCTACATGCTACCTTCATGAAGTGGGCTTGGGGGGGCTGGATGCAGCTGGCAGGAGGTGGGAACCTTGAGGGGAGGGCCATGGAAAATCTAGGCTCCGCTCCCAGGCTGAGGACTGAGAGAGCACGCTTGCCGGCTCTGAGTGCGCGCGCTTCAGGATGTCCGTAAACGCAGAGGTGAAAGATGGCATTTGGCTGTGGCTTTAATTTGTGTTTCTTACATTATTAGTGAGCTAGAACTTTTTAAAAATATTCACTATGTGCACTTGTTTTTGGTAAATTGTCTTTTCAAGGCCATTTTACAATTCGTGGTAAAATATATATAACATAATTTACTATTTTAACCATTTTTAAGTGTTCAGTCTGTGCATTGTTGTGCAATATCACCACCGTCCATCTCCAGAACCTTTTCTTTTCCCCCAACTGAAACTCCACACCCCGTAAACAGTAATCCTCATTCCTCCCCCCGACCCCCAGTCCCTGGCAACCGTTCTTCTACTTTTTAAAAAAGTTTATTTTATTTTATTTATTTATTTTTAGACAGAGGGGAAGGGAAGGAGAAAGGGAGGGAAAGAAACATCAATGTGTGGTTGCTTCCCGTGCGCCCCCTACAGGGGACCTGGCCTGCAGCCGAAGCATGCGCCCTGACTGGGAATTGAACCAGTGACCCTTAGGTTTGCAGGTCTGCGCTGAATCCACTGAGCCACACCAGCCAGGGCTACTTTCTTTCTCAATGAATTTGACAACTCTAGGAACCTCATAGAAGAGGAGTCGTACAATTAGTTGTCCTGTGTGACTGGCTCATTTCACTTAGCATAGGGTCTTCGAGGTTCACCCACGTTACAGCGTGTGTCAAAATGTCCTTCCTCCTTGTGTCTGAATAATGTTCCGTGTGTGTATACGCCCGTTTTGTTTATTTATTCATCTGTTGACGGACACTTGGGTTGCTTCCACCCTTTGGGGCCATTTTTTTTTTCTTTGAGGTCTAAAAAGTTTTCTTATCCTTTGTGTGAACTCTTCACGAGTTAAGGAGATTCACTCATGGTCCCAAGGGGAAGTGGGTGGTTCCATCCTCTTTTATTAGGGTGAGAAAGCATCTTAGTGAGGCTCCTGAGTGTCCAGGGACTCAGCCTGTGCTGAATCTGTTTTCCAGCTCCTGAAAAGTGAAACCATTTCAGGCCTCCCCATTGTAGACCCCTGAAGACGTGCTGCAGATGAATAATCACACAGCTAACACCTAAAGAGCACCGGGGGCCGAGCCTCTAGTTGCCTGCTTTATACATTAGATCATATAATCCTTCTAACCAGCCCAGGAGGTTTGAAGTAGGTGACAGTCTCCTCTTTTATCAGGAAAGAAATGGCAGCTTTGACAAGTCAGGCAGCTGGACCAGGGTCCCCAGCCCGCAGGTGACAGAGCAAGGACTTGGACTTTGTTGTGTTGGACGTGTAATCACACGTGAAGGAGCCCCCCTGGTTAATCGTCCACCGCCCTGTGGGGGCGATGGCAGCCAGGGGGGCTGCTTGGGAGCTGGGTCCCAGCCCGAGTGCCAGTCAGCTGTCCCACAGGCCAGCGGGAGCGGGAGCCAGATGACGTCACCTCCCCGCGGCCTCGCCGCTCTCCCCAGCGCAGCTCTGCTCCCCAGCTGGGTTTGGGGAGTGTGGCCTCTCGCTCTCAGCAGGGGCTGAGGTAACCAGGCAGCTGTTTTTAAAAGCCCTTGGGCGCCATTGAGCTGCTATTCTTAGGACCAGCTGCCGCCTGACTTCCACCCCATCATCTGGCTCTTGTGGGCTCTGTGGGGCTTGCTGGAGAAATAATTTGGTGGCTGGCCCCCACGGCTCTGAACACAGTCACTCTGGCCACCTCAGGGCTGTGGCTGACAGATGCCCGCCCCACCCCCCGGGATCCCTTAGGTGGCCTGTGATTCTATGGGGCATTCCCCCATCCTGACCGGCTTTTTCTATTAAATAAGCACTTTTCTGTGTAGAAACATGCTCGTGACTTAATAGACTGTCTCACTCCTCCCCTCCCTCCCTCCCTCCATGCCCCCTCCCCCGTTCCTGCTCTAGAGCTGGGGACACACCAGGGGCTAAAGAGATGTTTGCCTGTGCATGTCCCGTTCTCTCTCCACTTCTCTGGGACACTTCTGGCACATTCTGACCCAGAATTCCCGGTTTGGGGAGATCAGTGGATGTTACTACAAAAAAACAAGGACAGGCTGGCCACCTCCTGGTATTTGTTGGGGCGAAACACGAAGACACACTTCATCTTTTGACTCTGTGTGTGGGGGGGGGGGGCATGTGAGCAAATTGGAACATTTGCTCCCCAAAATGACTCTCCAAGACAAGAATGTGATGTGAGTTGCTGTGTTGTCATCGAAATGTGGTTCACAGCAGCCGTGTGTGTGCACACACTTACATTCACACGCACACAGCGCCTTGGCTGTGAAGGGGGAAGTGTGACTAACTTCCCTTCTGTTGAAGGGGCAATTGCTGTGTGGGAGGAAGTCTCAAAGCCAAGAGAGAATAGAGGCGCTGGGAGGGAAAGAATGTCGAGTAGCATTTTAAGTAAATGCACCCCGGAGTGTAGAAGTATGAGCAACCCCCCCACTGGCCCCCCCGCACCCCAACTCCTCCACTTCCCACACCCGCCTCAGGCCCAGGTCAGCGTGCCCTCCAGCTTCACTGTGGGCCTGAACCTCGGGAGCAGGGCGAGCGCTGCGGCCCAGCCCGGCTGCCCAGCACTGTCCCCAGGCCAGTGCAGCAGCTTCACTATCCATCAGCTAAGGCCTAAATCCCAAGGGCCTCCCTTTCCCTGTGTTCTCCTGGGGGTGGAACTAAACTGTCCTGCGGTCCTTTCTGTCCTCCCTAAGGGCTTTCACCTGGAGGAGCCTCTCCTTTCCTCCCTGACAACGCATTGCTGGGGCCATGGGCCCAGTGTGCAGAGTGTCTTTGTCCCCAAGGGCTCCACCCCACCAGAGAGGCTGTGGTTAAGAGATAGAGAAACATATAAGGGGGGATAAAGCAAAAACCGTCCCTTGCTTCCCAGCAGTGGCTGGATCAGAAGCCCTGACCTGTTTTTATCTGCAGTCTCATTGCCAGGCTTGCTCAGACCTGAGGGGCAAAGGGTGAGCAGAGGGCTCAGGCATCCGAGGAGCTGCACAGACCTGGGAGGAGTCAAAGCGAGAGGGAAATCTGTCCTGATCCCTTTGGGCCCGGATGCGGGAAAGGGAGGCGGTGGGCGTGGCAGGGTTGAGGAGAAAGGGTGGCCGTGGGGCCATGTTGCATTTCCTCAGGGCGCCGTTCATGGTGCACTCGGGGGTGCCCTGGGGTGGCGCACACAGATGGGTCACACCGACCATGCAGCAAAAGGTGTCACGTGCAGTAAAATGTGAGGTTAATGGAGCGCTGCTGTGAACATCTGGGCCAGGCTCAAGTTGTGGGGGGACACTATAGGACACGGTCTCAGTGAGGGGCTCAGGCTCCCTGGGGAGGTTGGCCGGGTTCACACTCACAACACGCAGAGGGCCATGGGGAGCCACGGGAACCTGGGGTGGAGGGTGTACAGAGAGGTGCAGAGAGGACCTCAGCAAGGGACCCACTGCTGTGGGGGAACCTTGTCCAGGAGGTACCATTGAACAGGTGGCCGTTCCAGGTGGCTTTCTGCTCCCAGGAGCGGCTTTCCTATGCTCTCAGCCCTGTGCCTGCCCCAAGCCCTGGGCCCCGGCGCGTCTCCTGATAAAGAGATCTCTCTCTACTTCTCCGCAGCCTTCAGTACCCCAGGTTCCAAACTACAGGCTGTCGATGACGATCCCAGACTGGCTGCAGGCAATTCAGAACTACATGAAGACGCTACAGTATCCTTCCACCCAGGGTCTGAGCCAGGGGACTGAGCAGACTCAGCCAGGGGGTGGGCGAGGTGATCGCAAGCCTGGTGGCACGTGTCTGTCCCCAGCTGGTCAGCAGATGCCTTCTAAGGCTGGTGAGGCCGGGCATGGCGGGATGCCCCGTGTGAGAGTCGAGGAGCGATAACAGAGGATGTAAATGATCAGACCCTCCACCTTTGAAGCGGCATGTGGGACGGGATGGCAAGGAGGCAGTGAGGTGGCAGTGGCCACCCCAGCCCCTCTGCCTTCCATCTCCTCTTTCTCCACCTCCTCCTCTGTCATCTTTCCCTTCTCTCTTCCTCTCTGTTTTTTTTCTCCCTTTTCCCTCCTAGTCTCCTGTTTCTTTTCTTTCCTCTGTCACTTTTTGCCTTCTTTCTGACTGCTCATAATCTACCGAGGCGCACCTGGCAGTGCCTTTGGCTCCCCAGGGGGCTCAGACCGCTGGCCTTGCTCCGTTCTGCATGAGTGAGTGGGGCTCTGGGTGGGGGCCCTCTCCCCTTGCTTGAGCTTGAAAAAAGCTGAGGATCCCTGCGGGTCTGGGCTGGGTTCAGACCAGCCAGACTGTGGTTTTTCCTCCTCTGGGGTCCTCTGGCTGTTTGCAGACAGGATTCGGTCAGTTCTGAGGACCCACAGGAGCAGCATTGCCAGAACAAAGGGGCAGGGGCGGATGGTGCACTGGCTGCTCTGGTGTTTTTTCCAGGATAGGAGTCGGATGCGGGCTGGGCTGGCAGGTGTGTGTGAGAGGGACAGGCCATTTGTCCAAGCAAGTCAGTGGCAGCTCAGAGCAAAACCAGCATCAGCACACTCCCTGCAGACTCCCAGCACATTGTCCTGGAGGTCAAGCCTCTGCTGACCTCTGTCCTTCCTCCCTAAAGACCTAGAACTCAGCAGAAAGGATTCCTCAGGGGCACTGACTCATGCCCACGTGCCCTGGAAGAGGCCCCTCCTCTCTGTGCTATAGGCAAGAATCTCTCCTGTGGGTTTTTGTGACTTCCCTCAAGGGACAGACACGACCAGACGGGAGTAACACCAGTTCTGCTATTTTGGGTGGGCAGATTACTCGATGAGCCTCTCAGTCCCCACTTCGCCAATCGTGAACTCCCCTGCATGGCGTCTTCAGTGGACTGCCGAAGTGATGTTAGAGGGAGTGGGTAGCTCCAGCCTCCAGGGGCGAGGCGGGCAGCGCCAGCCCTCGGAAGGCTCGCTGGTGTCCTGCTTATCCCCAAACTGGGACCCTCCTTGGGGAGCTCCCAGTGGTCCAGAGGCATAAACTCCTGCCAGGGTAGACCTGGACCCCCAAAACCGAGCCTTCCCGGACATGACCGACTCATCACAGAACATTGCAGGAGGCGACAGAAATTAAAATGGACGTGCACCAGGATCTTTTGACCCGGTGGCAAATGCCAGGATAAGGGGCAAATTTGCATTCTCTGCTCAGCCCTGCAGCACATTCTCAGCCCTGAAGGAGCGGCTTTGTTAATTTTCCCTGATGCATTCTGATGGCCACTGACCCAGATTGCTGACGGCAGAGAGGGCTGGAGAAGGGAAGCACCGCAGGCGGCTGGCCTGTGCTCCCTTGTCACCTGGCCGTTGGGGCCTCCACACAAAGAAGGCAGAGTGTGGCCTCTCGTTTCCCTTCTGACCAGGCTTTTACTCAGCGCCTCAGGCTTTCCTCCTGCTTTGTCCCAAACAGCAGCGCTAGAGTCGGGGGACCTCTTGGGTCCAGCCCTGACCGTAGCTGTGCTCAGCAGGCAGGGGCAATATGGGAGGACAAATCTTGCCTTCCCTTCTGACAGCCTCAGAGCCTTGACCAACAGCAGTGCTGATCCCGCATTGGGTTCTGGGAAGAGAGGTGCCCCCTGAGCTCTGCTGAGGGTGGACTCGCCCCAGGAACCTGTCACTCTGGCGGCTGTGTTTACAGGGAGCTTCCCTCCCCAGCTCTCTGGCAGGAGCTGATAACTGGTAGGGACTGAGAAAAGACGGCCAGGTAATTTTTCATTATTTCATTATAGGTTTGTCTCACTTTATGTGTTAGATGTATAAGCTAGATATATAAACAGGGAAAGTTGGCTGTCTACGTGGCATTTTTCCTAGTTGAATTCTACTGTACATTTTTTAAAATTTTTTATTTCTTTATTTTTTAAATCCTTACCTGAGGACATGCTCATTTATTTTAGAGAGACAGAGACAGAGAAAGAAAAACATCGATGGGAGAGAGAAACATCAATTGGTTGCCCTCTATACGTGCTGTGACTGGGGATGGAAGCTGAAACCTTTTTGTGTACAGGGTGGTGCTCTGACCAACTAAGCCACCTGGCCAGGGCTGAATTCTACTTTAAATATACCAGAATCTGCCCAGCTGGTGTAGCTCAGTGGATTGAGCGTGGGCTGGGAACCAAAGGATCCCAGTTCGATTCCCAGTCGGGGCACATGCCTGGGTTGCAGGCCAGATCCCCAGTGAGGGCCATGTAAGAGGCAACCATACATTGCTTTCTCCCTCTCTTTCTCTCTCCCTTCTCCTCTCTCTAAAAAGAAATAAACAAAATCTTAAAAAAAAAATACCAGAATATCACTGAATGAAATCTTTGGTAAAGTGAAAAAAAAAAATCATCTCACGATGAGAATAGATTTTTTTTTTACCTCTTAGCTTTGTACATTATTTTTTTTTTAAAGCTAGGCAAGCCTATATTGTTATTGGTTATTCTTATGGCCATGCCAGAAATTTCAGAACTGTGAGCTTGTTAAAATCAGCCCCTGGCCCCAACTCTGGAACTTCCAATTCGACAGTCCAAGATGAGGTGACTCCAAATGGCATCTAGGGTTAAAACCGTGGCCCAAAATGAGATTCCAGAGGTGGAGCCCTTCTAGTGAGCTCCACGGGGGGTGGTTATGTGTGCTCGCGTCTGAGTGGCAGGCACATCTGGGCCGGGGGAGGACTCCTGCCCGGCCCTTCTCAGAGGGGTGTGCAGTGCCTTTAGGTGTTCAGCCCCGCCGTCTACAGCTGCCTCCACCACAGTAGGCGCACACACCTTATCTCATACACTCACCTTACTGGCTTCACCAGGCCACCAGTCCGTGCTTCATTAGCAACTTCCCGATGTGCACTTTTTCTACAGGATTTTGTTTGAGGCAGGATAGGGAAACTCACAAAGCAACGTTACCTTAGGCTTAGAAAAATCCAGATCGAGTCTCAGGGAGCATGGCATTAGGGAATCTTCGGTCTCTTTCAGAATAACCTGGTGCAGGCTCTCCAGTCCCTGAGACTTTCTGGGCAACCAGCAGGTTGTGGATAAATGTTGTCATCTTGTCGCATTTAGTAATCAATGTCAACAGTCAGTTTGAGCATGAAATAAAAGTGATGTTTCCATAGCAAGTTCTGCTGCAGTCTGCACTATTGAGAAACGCTACTGCCATCCACCTACTTTTTTGTATGTTATCCTTCCATTCCGTCCATTCCTTTCACCCATTCATCCATCCATCCTTTTATCTATCTGCCCCTTCTGTCTGTCCAACCAGCCATCCAGCTTTCCAACTGTGCATCCACCCTTTCATTTATCACTTACATTCATCCTTCCTTCCTTTTATCCATCCATCCATCCACCCACCCATTCATCCATCTATCTATCTATCCGTCCATTAATCCATCATCCATCCCTCTACCCTTCCACCCACCCATTTCCTTATTCCTCATTCATTTAATAATATATACTAACTGGAATATACTGGGTTTGTGCCAGGCTTTATGGTTGATATAAAGATGATAAATAAATGGTCCCAACTCTCAAAGAGCTTGTAATCTAGTAGATCAATTAAGACAAGTACTCAACTAACCAGAATCTAGAGCAGATTGAAAATAGCTATTCTAAAGGTCCGAGGTGCTTTGGGGCCCAAGTTAGAACTCAGATTTCTGGGCAGGACAGCGAGGAGTTAGAGGATGGGGCTGCCTTCTGGCTACCAGACCCCTTCTGGAAAGCCCTCACTTCCTCACCCCCTTGAGAAATCAATGCATAGCTTCCTCTGCTGGATTTCTGGGACCTTTGCAGTTTTCAGTCACTTTCCCTTTACGTACTTCACACAGATACAATCACACAGGGACCCAGTTCTTTGAAATTAGGAAAATGAGACCACTGAGTGGGTAAGTTGTGCATGACCTGTGGGCCAGTGACCTCCTTCCTGCCTGAGAGCTGCTAACTCCCTCTCCCACCCTCTGTCCCTGTACCCCAGTGCCCAGTATTCTGGTCTGCAAGGGGTGGAGATGGGGTGCCCCAGGGCCATGTTGGAAGTGGGGCTGGGGTCTGGGCCACTCTGACAGCTAAGCTCGGGGTGGAGACTTAACTCGTTCAGGGGGTGGGGGAGGCCTGTAAGATTGTTTCATGCGGCCACCTTTACCTGCTCCATGTACCGCCCCTTGTCCTGAGGCCGTGGGAGCATGCTGTGGAACACGGCACTAACATCCAGGAACCAGCTCTTGGAGGGAGGAGTGGGGAATTTAGGATTTTATCTCTGCCGAGTGGGGATGTGCTCTGGCACCCTCCTGCAGAGCGAGTTCTCCCCTTTTCCTCTGTACTCCTGCGTGGTGCTCTGTACTCCTGCGTGGTGCCTCGTGTGGAGGCAGGCACACTGATGGATTGACTGACAGGCCAATTGCATCATTAAAGAAGCTCTGAGATCCTTTGCTGTGCTCTGTCCTACAGGTTAATGGAAACAGCGAAAGAAATGACTCGAGAGTCCTTGCCTATTAAATGCCTTGAAGCTGTCATCCTGGGCATGTATCCTTTAAGTTACACTTGCGTAGTTTTACTCCGTAGATGGTGGCCTCACCCTGGGGCTGGTTGTGCCTTCAACGTCCTAGTTCCAAGGAAGTGATGGCCGTTGTCTCCTTGGAGGGAAATACCAAGCCCCCTGACGCTTCTCTTCAACTTCCACCATCTGGAGGTGGACTAAGTCAGAGCTCGGCTCCTTGGGCTACCATCAGTGTTAACCTGCTGGCTGACGCCTGCGTCCGGGCCAGCCTCGCGAGTCGCGAGGAGAATTTTAACTTGGTGGGACTAGAGAAGGAGTGTGTATCATTGGAGTTTTTAAATTATTATTGATTTTGTAGGAAGAGAGAGTGTGTATCACTTTTTAAATTGATTTTTGAGAGAGAGGAAAGAAGGGAGTGAGAGACATTGATCTGTTGTTCCACTTATTAGGCTCTCATTGGTTGATTCTTGTACATGCCCTGACTGGGAATTGAACCTACAACCTTGGTGTATCTAAATAATCCTCTAACCAACTGAGCTACTTGGCCAGGGCGTACCACTGTTTTTGTTGTTGTTGTTGTTTGTTTTGTTTTTGTGTTCATTTGGCATTGCAACAGGAAAGGCATCGAAAGGAAGTGGGACCCTCCAAGCCCACCTCCAGGGAAGAGTCTGAGTGGACTGCGGAGGGACATGTAGTGGTGCAGTGTCCTGGCTATACAGGACAGAGAGCCGAAACAAAGGTCTGGTCTCTCCCACACTTCCTGTTCCACTTTGCACCAGACTCCTGGCTTCGAGGCTGAATGTGGCCCAGAAAGCCGTGATGGCACTGACAAGTTGGTGGCGATGGCAGGAACATGATCTCATGGAAGAGCAGAGGGACTCCCAGTCATTTGGGGTGATGGCTAGAAGGGACTGTGACCAAGGGAACATGGCCAGGCATGGGCTTGAAAGGTGGCCCAGGTAAGGCCAGTTAGGCCCTTGGGTGCTGTGCTGAGAAGTGTGACCTTTTCCAGAAAGGCAGTGGGCAGCCCAGTTGAAAGCTCTGGAGCAGAGGTGCGCTTCAGACAGGTAGTTCTTCGGGCAGATGGAAAGGCAGACCGGAGAAGGCGGGGGCCGGGTCTGCAGAGCCAGGTAGGAGCTGTTCCGTGAGGGTAGTGGTGATGCTTGGACCATGGTCCTGGCAATGGGAATGGACTTGAGGAGCAGTTTCAAGAGCTATGAAGGAGATAGCATTGACAGGTCTTGGGGGCCAGCGAGGTGTGGAGGCTGATGAGGAAGGGATCAGCAACAGTCTGGGCAGGATGGGCTGGAGGGATGAGAATGACAGAAAGGTGAGAAGACACTTCAGCGCCGATGTGAACTAAGACGGCAGCAGTGAAGGCGAGGGCAGGTGTTGGGAGTGTTATCAACACCACTCACGCAGGATCAGATGTGAGGAGTCGGGAAGGAGGCGGTGAGTCCCCTTTCTGGCTTGGAAAATCGGATGATTGGATAATACTGCCACAGTCCAAGGGAAGGACTTAAAGGAGAGGATCAGACTGATGGGGATTGGAGTTCAGATGTGGGCATGTTGAATTTCAGGTGCCTGTGGGATGTCAGGTGGGGTATTTGGAGCCCAGAGCCCAGGAGGGTCTCTGAGCTGGAAAGACACACTTGGGAGCTGTGTGTTTAGGGGGTGACCGATGCTGTTCATGGAGCGAGAAGAGAGAAGGATCAAGGAGGAAATCTTACTGTTTTTGGTCTAATTGACCCAAAGAGCTCATTAATGACACTAAGGACAGCTCGAGAGGTAGAAGGAAAACCAGGAAGGGAGACACAGAAATCGGCAGAAGGATGGGTGGCTCAGAATCGGACTGGAGACAGTGGGACAAGTCTAGGCTGCGTTCTGGTCCCCAGACGGTTTCATGGGAAGGGGAATGTCCCCCCGCTGCCGTTTGCGGTTCAGTGGCAGGCCTGATCTGAAACGAGATAGTCCACAGGTGCCTGGGCTGACATTTCAAAAACGGAAACTTGAGCCTAGGGAAGCCCCTCCCCAGCCCTCCAGGCAGACCTCCTCCCTGCTCCTCACTGGGATGAAATGTGTGCTGGGGAGCCCAGAGGGAGGGCAGGACCAGGATGGGTGGGGACAGCAGATGGCTCAGGGCTCAGCACAGCTGTTGGGCAGAGCCTCCTGCAAATTTAATGGGGGTGAACAATTGTTGGGGATTTGCTCAGGGAGATCAGAGGGGGGAGATCACAAGCGCAGGCCCCTCGCTGGATGGACCAGTCACTTCAGACGTCTGCTGATGGATGTCTGAGCGCACCTGGACAGAGGCCACTTGCTTTATAGCACTCATGCACACAGTATTCTTGTCCCTGTGCCAGTTTAGACATTCCAGCCTTACTTTAAGTTACAGGAATTGCCTACAGACCTTTAGGATTGTGGGGATAGGCCTGTGACTAGCTTCTGGGTCTGTCCAAATCCGAGGGTAGTGCGTTCCTGGTTTTCCTTTGTCCTTCCTGGTGTGACATTTCAGAAAAGTGTGGGAGGGTGCAGAAATGCGTCTCACACTGCCAGACTCAGGGAAATTTGACTCTTGGACACAGACAAGAAACGCAGACCTGAATTCTAAAAGTTACAGCATCTTTATCTTTGCTCTTTGCTCTGTGTCAGCATCCCTGTGGCCTGCTCTGCTCTCGGGCACAGGGAAGGTCCTGACTTGGGTCATCTGCCTGTGCCTCCGCAGTCCCGCCCTTGTCCACAGGTACTGGGAAACCTGTGGCTGCTTCTTGGAAGCCTGTGTCCTCCCTTGCTTTCTCCTGTTTCATTAGCCCAGAATCCAGGATTCATTCACAAAGAGCCACTGTCTTCATCTTGCTTGTGTGCACGCGCCTACTTTCACATGCTTGCTGGAGTGGTAGACCTCGGGCTCCAAATTAGTTTTTGAGGAATGGCAGCTCCTTGGGGGCCCTCACTGACCCTGGTGGGGCCTAATTATGGGACTAAAGTACTATGGTTTATTTAAGTAACAGGTTCATTAGTAGAGGCACGTCAGGCATATCCCCAGCAGGCTGGATGCTGGGCACATCTTCCAGGGTCTCGGGCCCCTGTTGTTTCCTCTTCCCTAGAAAAGCTCAGGCTATTTCCCACCCTCATCCATGCTTCCTTGTCCCCTCCCCCTTGGTCCCAGTTGTTCCAAGACCCGAGGCTTTACTAATGGCCATAATGATGGAACACATCCTAGTGATTAGTGACTCGTGACAGGAGACCTCACTAGTGGTCTCTCCTGTCCAATCCCCACTTCTCCACATGGCTGGCTCTGCTTGTCCCATAAGACTAATTCTGGGGCCTCTTCTCTGCTCTCCCTAAGGTTGCTGGCTTGTCTCTTACAGCACATATCACATTGTAGGTGTTGTTGTTTTTTTTTGTAGTTGTATTGAGATACAATTGGCACACAGGACTGTGTAAATTTGTTTGCTTGCTTTTTTATCCTCACCTGAGGACATGCTTATTGATTTTAGAGAGAGAGGAAGGGAGGGAGAGACAGAGGGTGAGAAACATCGATGCAAGAGAGAAACCTCAATTGATTGTCTCTGGAATGTGCCCTGTCTGGGAACTAAACCCACAACCCAGCCAGGGGCCCTGACTGGAGGTCAAACCTGTGACCTTTTCATGTATGGGATGATGCTCCAACCACTGAGCCACACCGGCCAGGGGAGGACTGTGTACGTTTAAGGTGTACAGCATAACAAGAGGACATTTGAGTGGCACTGAGAACAAGCACATTTCTGTGCAGCTGTCACCACCGTCCATCTCCAGAACCGACCCCCACCCCCCAGCCCTTGGCAACCATCATTCTACTTTCCGTCTCTTTTGTGGGGCTTGACTACTCCAGATGCCTCACAAAGTGGAATGACAGAGTGTTTGTCCTTTTGTGTGACCGGCTCATTTCACTTAGCATAATGTTCTCAAGACTTATTCATGACATAGCATGTGTCAGAATTATCTGCTTCTTAAAGGCTGGACAATATTCCATTGTATATATATATCCCGGGTGTTTATCCATTCATCTGACCATAGACACTTGGGTTGTTACCACCTTTGGGCTGTCATGGGTGATGCTGCAGTGAACACAGGTATGCAGGCATCCATTCTAGCCCCTGCTTTTAATTCTTTTGCATACGGACCCAGAAATGGGATTGCTGGATCAGATGGTAAGTCTATGTCTAATTTTTTTGAGGAATTATTGTTCTGACCCTGTCGTGTCCATTTTGAGTCTCTCTCCCCATCAGATGTCCAGAGAAGGCCCCCACAGCCCTGCCCAGCAGGCTGTTTGGCCAGGGGGTACTCACTCAGTAAGTGTTTGTTATACTGACTGAAACAGCTAAGGAATGCCCTTATGCCAGCCCCAGAGAACTCGCCCCAGAAAGCAAGAAAGAATTTATGTAAGAGGACTCGGAAGGATGTGGTTTCACTCCTGACTGCCAGCTAATCGCACATGATGAAGTGAAGAGAAAGCAGGAGAAAGCATTTTTATAGACAGTAGCGCTCTATGGTTAAATTCAGGTCAGAGGACAGAGCTGACCTCAGGCCCATGGGCTGAATTCTATCGGCCTCTTTCGTTTAAGGGTACCCGGATGAGCACCCCTTGATTCTGGTGGTCATGTCTCCCCTGAAAACTGCAGGGGCCTTCAATTCCTGGTCTGCCCCACATACTCCAGCCAGAATTAACATCTGAGAACATCATTCCAATTGACTAAAAAAAAACTTTATTTTTTAAAAAAGATTTTATTTATTTATGTTTAGGAGAGGGGAAGGGAAGGAAAAAGAGAGGGAGAGAAAAATCGATGTGAGAGAGAAATATTGATCAGTTGCCTCTCAAACACACCCTGACCGGGGACTGAACCTGCAGCCCAGGCATGTGCCCTGAACCAGGAATTGAACGGGTGACCTTTGTGGGACAAGGCCCAATTAACTGAGCCACACTAGTCAGGGCTACGTAAAAACCCCTTTAAAAGTATGTCATCTGTAGAAAATCAAGGCAGGAAAAGTACCTTGTTACTGTTTTTTTAAATATATTTTGTTGATTATGCTATTACAGTTGTCCCATTTTCCCCCCTTTATTCCCCTCCATCTTGCATACCCCCTCCCATCTGCATTCCCCACCCTTAGTTCATGTCCATGGGTCGTACATATAAGTTCTTTGGCTTCTCCATTTCCTATACTGTTCTTAACCTCCCCCTGTCTATTTTCTACCTACCATTTATGCTATTTATTCCCTGTACGTTTTCCCCCTTTCTACTCCCTCCCCCTCCCCACTGATAACCCTCCATGTGATCTCCATTTCTGTGATTCTGTTCCTATTCTAGTTGTTTGCTTAGTTCTCTTTTGTTTTTGTTTTTTTAGGTTCAGTTGTTGATAGTTGTGAGTTTGTTGTTATTTTACTGTTCATATTTTTTATCTTCTTCTTTTTCTTAGATAATTCCCTTTGACATTTCATATAATAAAGCCTTGGTGATGATGAACTCCTTTAACTTGACTTTATCTGGGAAGCACTTTATCTGCCTTTCCATTCTAAATGATAGCTTTGCTGGATAGAGTCATCTTGGATGTAAGTCCTTGCCTTTCATGATTTGGAATAATTCTTTCCAGCCCCTTCTTGCCTCCAAGGTTTCTTTTGAGAAATCAGCTGACAGTCTTATGGGAACTCCTGTGTAGGTAACTGTCTCCTTTTCTTTTGCTGCTTTTAAGATTCTCTTTTTCTCTTTAATCTTGGGTACTGTAATTATGATATGCCTTGGTGTGTGCTTTTTTGGGTCCAACTTCTTTGGGACTCTCTGAGCTTCCTGGACTTCCTGAAAGTCTATTTCCTTTGCCTGATTGGGGAAGTTCTCCTTCATTATGTTTTCAAATAAGTTTTCAATTTCTTGCTCTTCCTCTTCTCCTTCTTCCACCCCAGTGATTTGGATGTTGGAACATTTAAGGTTGTTCTGGAGGTTCCTAAGCCTCTCCTCATTTTTTTGTATTCTTGTTTCTTCATTCTTTTCCAGTTGAATGTTTATTTCTTCCTCTGGTCCAAACTATTGATTTGAATCCCAGTGTCCCTTCCGTCATGGTTGGCTCCCTATATATTTTCATTTATTTCACTTTTTATAGCCTTCACTTTTTCTTCTATTTTGTGACCATGCTCAATCAATTCTGTGAGCATCCTGATTACCAGTGTTTTGAACTCTGCATCTGATAGGTTGACTATCTTTTCATTGCTTAGTTATATTTTTTCTGGAGCTTTGATCTGTTCTTTCATTTGGGCGATTTTTTTTGTCTCAGAGTGCCCGTCATGTAGTAAGGGGCGGAGCCTTAGGCATTTGCCAGGTGGGGCAACCCACGTCAGTGCGTTGCAACATTGTATGTAGGGGAGGGGCCGAGAGGGAACAGTGCCACTTGCTCTACTCTCTGCCGGATTTCAGTTACTTCCCTCACTACCCACTAGCAAATTGGGCCCTTCTGATGCTGATTCCTGGGTGGGTGGGCTTGTGTACATTCTAGGACCCTGTGGGTCTCTCCAACAAACTCTCCTGTGAGGCTGGGAGTTTCTCCCACTGCTGCCTCAACCCCCACAGGTGTTTACAGTCAGAGGCTTTGAGGCTTTATATTCCCACACTGGAGCCCTGGGTCATGTGGTCTCTCTCGCTCCCCAGTTGTTCCTCCTGGTTTATCTGCACTCAGATGTGGGACTGCCTGCTTTTGCTGGGTCCGCCAGCTGCCTCCTTGCCTCAAGTCCTCTCCGCCCCGACTGCCTGTCTCTGCCCCTCCTACCAGTCTGGATGAATGTTTCTTCTTTAACTCATTGGTTGTTGGACTTCCATACAGTTTGATTTTCTGGCAGTTCCAGTTGTTTTTTGTTTTTAAATTTGTTGTTGTCCTCCTTTTGGTTGTGCATGGAGGCACAGTGTATCTACATACACCTCCATCTTGGCCGAAAGTCTTGCTTATTGTTTTGTTTTGTACTTATTTAATATTAAAGAAGATGGCAAGTTTTTTCTCTTTGTCCCATATTAGTCTGGTTTTGGTGCACCACGTAGTAGGTACTCAAAGATATTGAGGGAATCCTTTAAACAGGATTAGTCTGGGAAGGTGGGGTGTGGGTCTGCTCAGAGGCAGAGGCATGGACTCTATGATCCCATGGGCCACTTTCCCTTCCTGGGAGTCCAAGCTCTGTGAATTTTCAAGGCCTCCTTCTTCTTCCTTGACTCAGATGATCTAAGCTACTTAACCAATGGACAGCCTTCCATCGAGCGATTCCCCATCAGCTTTAAAACCTACTTCTCAGGAAACTACTTTCACCATGTTGTGCTGGGGATCTATTGCAATGGCCGCTATGGCTCGCTGGGCATGAGCCGAAGGGCGGAGCTGATGGACAAGCCGCTGACCTTTCGGACTCTGAGTGACCTTATCTTTGACTTTGAAGACTCCTACAAGAAATACCTGCACACAGTCAAGAAGGTCAAGATTGGGCTGTATGTCCCCCACGAACCTCATAGCTTCCAACCTATTGAGTGGAAGCAGCTGGTCCTCAATGTCTCAAAGATGTTGAGGGCTGACATAAGGAAGGAGCTGGAGAAATATGCCAGGGACATGAGGATGAAGGTAGGTACTGGGAAGGCAAGCGTGCAATGCAAGAGAGCTCTGTCTCTGTCTGTCTGTCTCCATCTCCCCACCTCCATCTTGTTCCATGCCCTCTGGGGTGCTCAAAAGTTTCTTGAGGTTATTTTGCTGGGTAGCCAGCCTATTAAAACAAAAAAGATAAGTCATTCGCTATTTGACATGGACAATTAAAGTCTCTCTTTGCATATGTAGTACTTCAAAGACCAGAGCCAAAGTCAACTTAGGTGTTACAGTTAAAGCAATGTTTCAGTCCACAGTTCCTTCTCTGAAATCAATCTAAAGTGTTTGTCATTTCATACTAAGGCTCTAGGGTTTTTGTTTTTTTTTTGTCCTGTTCTGTCTTTTTTAAAAAAGATTTTATTTATTTTTAGAGAGAGGAAGGGAAGGAGAAAGAGAGGGGGAGAAACATCAATGTGTGGTTGCCTCTCATGCGCTCCCTGCTGGGGACCTGGCCCGCAACCCAGGCATGTGCCCTGACTGGGAATGAAACTGGCAACCCTTTCATTCACAGGCTGGCACTCAATCCACTGAGTCACACCAGCCAGGGCTGTTTTGCCTTTGTACGAGAGTGGCCAATCATCCCAGTTTCCCTGGAACCGAAGGGTTTCCCAGGCTATGAAATTTTCAGTACTAGAACCAGGACAGTCCTGGGCAAACCAGGACGAGTGGGCAGGTCACCCGGCTTTATAACCTGTTTCAGAGTCACATCACATCTCTGCTTTGCTTGATAAGTAGCAAAGCCCCTTGGCAAAAAAATTCTGCTCTGGTGCCACGGTAGCAAACAAAGGAGAAGCACCGTGCTTCTGAAGTCCTTCTTCCTTCTACCGTGTCACTTCCAGTGTGACGTGATGCCTGCTTGTCCTGGTCCCTCAGGGCTCTATGCAGACACTGAGGACTACAGGGGAAAGGGACTATCCACGTTCAGGCTTGGCCACGTTTAGCACAAGGGCACTTGTCATCTCCACTCTGTGGGACCCGGAATGGAGATTCTTGACACACGGAAACCACTCTGTGTGTGTGGTAGGGGGCGGAGAGGCTGAGGAAGAACGGGCTGATTTCTGGGGCAGTGCAGACAGGACTTCGGCTTCACCAGAGGGGAACTCGCTGAACAATGAAGCGCAGCCCCTGGGGGCCAGGGCACTGGGCTCTGCTGCTCTCTCCCTGTGGGATGGGGGGCACAGTGGAATCACATCACCCCCGGGACATGGTAGCTTTGCTTCTTGCCAGTGCTCAGGGTGAGAGAGGCCCACCTGTGTTTCGGGCCTTCTCCTGACCTCCTCCTGGAAGTCTCCCAGCTCAGGGCCTCATCAACCGTGGGGTCCTGAGTGGGCTGCGCTATCGGAAGATCGAGAATGGGGGCTGTTGGAAACCAGTGTGGTAACTCCTCATGTCGCCTTCAGATCCTGAAACCTGCAAGTGCCCACTCTCCAACCCAAGTGAGAAGCCGAGGAAAATCCTTGTCCCCCCGAAGGAGACAGGCAAGCCCCCCGAGGCGGCTCGGCAGGCGAGACAAGTCGTGAGTAGCATTTTCTCAAGGCCCGGCACACACATTTGTGGGGTTGTCCTGGCCCTGGGGACAAAGCTGTGTCCTGGGTTGGCATTGGCACCAAACAGTGATCTCTGAGAGGGCCGCCCTCGTTCATGGGACATCTGTTATGGAAAAGGACCCACCATGCACGGCACCCCGTTACTCTCACTCTGCTGACAGTCAGCTGTAGACTCAGTGGGAGGGTTAGGTCCTGGACTGTGTGAGACGGAGAATAGCCCCAAATCCCAGCAGAGTGGGAGGAACACTGGCCTTAGAATTAGGGTGCTGGGTCTGTAGCCAACTCAGCTACTGAGGAGCTATGTGACCTGAAGCATGTCACCTTTCTGGGTTTAAGTTCTCTTCACCCCCCACAATGGGATTGTCAGAATTGATGAACTTTCCTAAAACCCCGTAGCCCCTCTGTACCCAGCAGAAAGTGTGGCTGGCCTCCGTGGGTGGTGGTGTCAGAAACGCCCACGGGCTTACCCTCTTCCTTGGCTGACTCTGCTCTCCCTTGCTTTAGCCCTGAGCTAGTGATTCCACGCCTGCTTCTTAGGTCAACGTGTCCCACTGCAGAAATGACAGATCGGAGGTGCTGAGGATGCCTAGGCTATTTGGGGCATAATTACACTGGGAAAAAAATAGTGCTTTTATTAGTAACAGTGGCATGCTGTATCCCACGAGGTTCTCACTGTGCTGGGACCCCGTGGCACAGTGCACGGAAGGCCAGGTCGAGCCCTTGCTCTGCTGCACGTTAGCCCGTGGCCCAGGCAAATCCTTCCAGAGCCTTCCTCTCCTCATCCGACGAAGGGATAAAAATGCTTTCCCTGCCTGTCTTGCCAGGTGTTGTCAGGAGCAAGTTAGAAGGTGTCACGGAATGATTAGTTAATGGTGAACCGCTTTTACACACGGGTGTTATTACTGTGCAGTAAAGTAAGCAGGCCGAGTTTTACATTTTGTGTTCTTCAGTGCAAAAACCAGAGCACAAAACCGGTTTGGTGTTTGAGCTGAGTCTGCAGCTGCCGGTGATGGAACGGAGGCCAGAACTCAGCTCTCCGGACTCTGGGAAGGAGGTGGGGGTGGGCGGTGTGGTTCTGTCTTTGGAAGAACAGGACAGGACAAAGTATTGTCAGCGCCAAGGAAGGGTCCCCATTTGTCTCCATTCCGCTTCCCACCACCAGTTCCAGGGTTCTGCATCTACAGCCAGGACGGTCTTGGCTAAGGTGACTGGAGTCCAGCATTTGAAAGGAGGGAAATGATAAAGTGGGAGGGTTGGGGGGCCCTATAGCAAGGGAAGCTGGAGACCAGGATGGTTTCAGCAGGAGTGTGTCTGTTTAGGGAGCAAGATGGTTTTAAACCTCTCTCCCATGGCCTTTGACCCTAATCCTGCCCCTGATGCTGACCATCACCATTGACCCTTGACCCTGACCATAACCCTAGGTCTCCTTTCTGATTCAAACACCCATTCATTGCTTTCACTAACAAAGTAGCAGTTGTCTCGGAGGACTATGAACATGTAAACCCTCCCCAGAGGGTCACTTAGCATAGAGCGAGTGACCCAGAAGCAGGAATCAGATTGCTCATGAAGCAGGGAGGGGCCTTCTAACCTGATTTATTAGCCTTTCTGCCCCGGGAGGGCTGAGGCCTTCCCGTAGGAGCGCCTGATCTTCAGCAAATGTCAAGCAGTCCACAAAGTGCACTCTTCCCTCTGGCTCAGGTCCGGAGCGCTCCCCCTGGTGGATTTAGGCACAGAGTGTGTGGCAGCTGTTGGCTTTGAAGCGATTCCTGTTGGATCCATTTTACTTGGACCCATAAGGACTTTGCAGTGCATGGCATGTCGAGTTTATAAGCAGAAGAAGTTACCTTGGGGGGCCAGGGATGGAAGAGCCAATAAGGTCTCAGAAACTGGCTGTGCAGACAGCAGTCGGGGTGACAAGCTAGGTGGCCGTGGTGGTTTGAGGAAAGTGGAGGGAGAAGGTGCCTCTGGACTGTGGAATCCGAGGTGCTTCTTAGGCCTCCGGGAGGAGTGTCCTAGAAGCTGCCAGAAAGGCAGGTCTGGAGTTTGAGGAAGTTGGGGAACAGAGGCAGCGATATCAGAACTATCTACTTAGAAGTGATGGTTGAAATGATGCCTGGACAAGTGTTTGAGGAAAGAAGGATGGGATGTCAGGGCCCCGAGCAGGCCAGAGGAGGAGAATCCGAATAGGGGACTGGACAGGAATAGTCGGAGTGAGGCTGGAGCAGGCGGGGGAAGGGCAGGCAGGTGCCCGCAAAGGACAGCTGAGAGGGTCGGAGCCAGGGGAGCAGGGAAATGAGGGCTTGACCTCGATGAGGAGGTAGAAGGGGTGGGCTTTCCTGCTGGTAAAGGGGGCCGAGTCATCGGTGGGAGGGAGGAGGAGGGGGCGGGTTGTCAGTATCCGATGAAGAAAGGGCGGAGGATAGAGAAAAGGGTCCTACACCCCTGCCCTCAAACTTGAGCACGCAGAGAATCACCCGCAGGACTCGTTAAAACCTTGCCCGATGCCTCTCCCAGCGTTTCTGATCCAGCAGATCCGGGTGGGGCCTGAGAACCTGCCGTCCTGACAAGTTCCCAGGTGATGCTGATGGGGCTGGTCCAGGCTTGGAGACCCAGCGTTTGATCGGTCAGAGTGGGAGAGCTGATGGGGTGGGGGTCGGCCTTAACAAATAACAGAAGATCAAGATGAGGGGCAGATGAGCCTAGCCCCACCTGGACTTCTACATAACGAGGTTGCTTAGGTAAAGCTTGAGGGTGGGACCCTGGCCTGGCCCCCATGGTTGGGCCCCCCTGAAGTACCGCTGGGAGGAGCCCAACTGCTCATTCTCTTGGGGGCCAGACAGAGGAAACTGGTCCTCACTTTGTCCTCAGGCCAAGCCTCACCCCTTATTCTGCCATGCCATGCACTAGAACCCCGAACCCCCTGGTTCCTAGAGGTGGGTCTGTAGAAAAGCAGCTTCTACCCAGGGCCTTCACCCAGCAGGCTTTCCTCCAGGTGATCTTGCTTTGGGCAAGGAAACGAGACAGTGACAAATTTGGTTCTGACCCAGTAACCCTGCCAACTCTGGGAACTCTACTGTAGACTGGTCAGGACTCAGTAGGGTTTGGTGACTCCGTCCCTGAGTTATTATTGCAGCATGACATAAGGCCACCAAGTCATTTCTAAATGTGTTGGCCCAGAGGGTGGAAAATGCTGTAACAGGCAAGAGGTCCCTCAGCTGTGGGGTCCCAGCCCATCTGCCTGTGGGTAATTTTAGCGGCTTTCCATCTCCCCCTTCCTCCCCCCGTAGCTGGAGCTACTTCCAGCCCTGCATTCCTCTCCATTTTTGCACTTGTCTGAATAATCCTTCTGGAAGGGAGGATCAGTGTCACTGGGTTGACAAAGGAGTCGGCTGAGTGGGAGGGCACGCAGCAATGGCTTCACCAGCATCAGCTGAGACACGGAGTCCCTGACTCTCCGCCCACAAGTCCCGTCTCACACTGTGCTCCCTGAGGAGCCTTCAAAGCACCTTCCACGTAGAACGGCGAGTTGTTTCCTGTGGTTCTTAATGAGACGGGGAGGTGGAGGTTGAGGTCCTTGTGTTAAAGGTCTTCACAATTCCGGGCCTCGGTCCCCTTGCAGCTCTTCCTTCACCGAGGGGCGTCCACAGCAGTTCTCAGCAGGGGCCAGGGCGCCCTCTGGGGGAGAAGGGTTAGAAGTGCGGTGGGAGGGGAAGAGAAGAGGGTGCTCCCCATGAGGGCCCTGGGGTACCAGGGACCATAAATGTCCTACAGAGCTCAGACCATCCTCTCCAGTAAAGAACCAGTCTACCTAAAATGCAGCAGCGCCCTCACTGAAAACCCGGAATGTTCTCTGGGGTCCTTTCCAACTCTGACAGTGCACAGCCCTATGCCTGCTGCCTGTGACCTTAACCTGGGAGAGTAGGGGTGAGGGGACAGTGGCTTTCTGGCTGGACTGCCTGTGTTAGTTCAGCATCACAGCAGCTCGTGCCAGTTGGAGTGACCACATGGAACAGTCTTCTGAATTGGGGCAAGGGTCCCTGAAGACACTTGAGAACCTGTCTTCTCTCCCAGGTCTGGCTCCTTTTTCCTCAGTCCCTCTTCCACTCGTCTTTTTTTTCCTCTCTTTTTTCTTCCTCATTGATTTGCCTTCTTTGTCTTCTCGCTCTGTAGGGAAAAACCCAGTTTATTTCCTTCCGGGGGGACAGACCCCATGGCTCTTTCCCGCTGTTTCCCTCCTGTGTGTCTCCTTCTCTGCCCGCGCAGAGCACTCCGTTTCTGACACAGCTGGTGAGCCGACGTGTGGTCTCCCCGACACCAAGCCATTCTCTGTGACGCCACTGGGGGTCCTGCAGTGGAACTCAATGCTGACCCTGTCCACCAGGAGATAGTGTCAGGTCCCACAGGCCAAGGGCTCAGCCCTGCAAGACCGCCTGCCCTAGCACACGCACCGCAGATGCCAGCTGAAAGCCCACATTGTGCCTGGTGCTTCTGACCCAGCAGCTATCGTTCAGAGATGCCAGTGACCCCTCCTCAGCTTCAGTGAATTGGCTAGAGTGGCTCACAGAACTCAGAGAACGCATGTCTACGAGTTTATTCAAGGATGTGATTAAGGATGCAGACGGCCAGCCGGGAGAAGAGGGTGAGAGGTCCCAAGTGGAGGCGGGTCTGTCCCCGTGGAGTTGGGCGTGTCACTCTCCCGATGTGGATGTTGTTCGCCAGCCTGGAAGGTCTCGGGTGCCTGTACTTTGGGGATTTTTGTAGGAGGCACGATTGATCATTAACTCCATTTCCAGTCCTTACCTCTTCTCGGAGAATGAGGGGTGGGTCTGAAAATTCCAAGCTTCTAATCATGGCTTGGCCTTTCTGAGGGCCGCCCCCCACCCAGGAGCCCACCCAGAGTCACCACATTGCTACAGAAGATGTATCTAGTGCTCTAATCACTTAGGAAATTCCAAGGGTGTTAGGAGCTCTGGGCAGAAAATGGGGATGAAGACCAGACTGAGTATTTCCTACCGTAAGTCACAGTGTCACAGTCTCTGGTGGGTCATGGCTCAGGTGAGCTTTGCCCACCCTGCTGGAGACCCTCAGGGCTGCAGGGGTCCATGAGCCCCCCTTTGAGATAAGGTCTCCTTTCACAGCTGGGCTGGGGGCTGGACCATGGAACTCCCGCTCTGTCCTGTCATGAAGGATCGGGAAGATGTCTCCAGGCATCTGGTTGACTGAGGGCCAAGTCTGGTGCTGTTTAATGAAGTCACGGAGAATCAGTTTGTTTCCCTGGTCTAATCACATTGACAGTGTGTTGAACGGGGCCCAGGAAGTCATTCTCTTTAAATCCCAAGTGAGAAAATATCCCTCAGGGTGGGAAGGAGAAAACTTCTTTAGCATGGAAGGCAGAGGGGAACAGAGAGAGAGAGACTGACTGGAAAGGCTATGGAGGGGACAGCAAAACCTCCAAGATGATGAGGGGTTTCTTTCCAGAAGCCCAGAGAAGGTAGTCACCAACTCTGAAGATTGCCCGGCTTAGCTCCCTGTGGGGTTCCATGTGGTCCAGGGTCCTCGGGGACATGTGGAACAAACCGAGATGGCTCCATGGCCTTATCAGGGGAGCCACCCTAGGCAGAGGGCGTGAGCCCAGGGACCTCCATAGCCAGACAGGGTCGGGGCGCCTGCAGGGGTCTCCACCACAGAAGGGAGAGCCCAGAAGCTGTGCCCTGGAACCTCAAGAGCCTGCGGCTCTTGGTCTTGGTCTCTGGCCAGAGCCTCCTGCCCGGAGAGGGCTTGAAGGGAAGGGCAAAGGGCCGGAGAGTGTGTTCAGAGCCAGGTCTGCCTTGGCCGAGGCCTGTTGGCACAGCAGCTCCAGCTGTCTGCCTGGTCGGCCGCCCGCCGTGGTGGCTGCAGGCCTGGGAAGTAAGGGATGGGAGTGAGGAGCAGGACTGGCCTTGAACGAGGCGGGCAGGCGTGAAGGAACCAGTCCCCCCGTCCCAGCGTTCCTCCAGAGGAGGCGTCCCCAAGCAGGCCACAGGCCCCCATTGGGACCTGGCCTGACCTGATCCCTGCCCAACTAGACGAGAGAGGACATCCTGGGGTCTCTAGTTAAGCTTGTAAATGCAGGGCCCTCACGACCCCGATGTCATCTGATCCACATCCTTAGCAGGCTAAGGTTGAGGTTAGAGTTGCACCTTTGCCATATGTCCCCTCCTAGAATCCTACGTCCACAAAGAATATAGCCAAGGAGTGTCTGAGTGTGAGGGCGAGTGCGTGTGAACACGTGGGCATGCACACCCCCACGCTGAGGGGTTGTGACCTCAGGGGAGACAGGAGCAAGAACCATAGGTGGACTGACTGGTGGCCTGTGCATCCCCTTCAGGCAGCCCTGAGTGGACACATGACTATGTCCCTGAAAGTGTCTCACACCCGAAGGGGACAAGCACGAGGTAAATTTGCATCAGGAGAAAGGGAATGGATATTGGCTTCCCTGAGAGAGGGAAGTGCCATTGGTCTAGGTAACCCCAAGACCTAGAAGGTTCTTGGCACAACGTGTTGCTAAATACATTCTTGTGAACGAGTAAGTAGCAAGCAGGTCTCAGGAGCCCCGCTGCCCTGCTGCCCCTTGGGCCCTCCGACCTGCCCTCCCGGCAACCTGGCAGGGGGTGGCAGGTGCTGAGAAGTGAGGGGATGAGAGGCCCCGACACTGGACACTGCCGTTAGTCCCTCAGTCAGAGGTGCAGAAGAGGGACTGAGCGGGGAGGGGAGCCCCGGAGGCTTTACATCCCTTTACTGCTTCTTGTCCTCAGCCCAGCCTCACACAGGCACGTGTCAACTTGTGTGTTCAAGGGTGTGCTGTTATCCCCAGTGGGTCCCCCCCATGCTGCCTGTCACGAAGGCTTCCTGTGGCTTCCCTGACTCAGCATCCTCCCCAGCGGAAGCTCTTCCTCGTGGGCACCGAGGCCGCCTCAGGGCGTGTGACGGCCTGGCCATGCCACGTCTGGGAGATGGTGCACTCTGCCCCAGCTGTCAGGGTTCAGGCAGCAGGGACGAATGTCGCACGTGTTTCCTTCTCTGTGGGCCCCCTGCACCCCCTCCCCAACCTGCCTCCTCCTGACCCCGGACTGCAGCCTGAGGCTGGGGTTCAGGGTCCACTTGGGACCAGGCCATCCAGCAGTCACCCCAGTTCTCCCTGGATACATTGACGTGACAACAGGTGCCTCTGGGATTGCCCACTCGTGTGTCCCCTCTGTCCTTCCACAAAGTGTGCAGACCTGAAGTCCCCGACCCCTCTTCCTGTAAAACAGAAGGTGGCCTGAGAACCTTTCAAAAGGAAAGTGGGTTGATTTCTTTTCCTTGTTTGGACTGGGGAGGGGTTTGGAGAAATACATTATTCAGTCTAAAATCATAGCTGTGGATCCGATGAGAGGTTCTGGGCAAGAGCAGACCCGGCTGAGTCATCGGCCTGGTGCTTGTGTTTCTTAAAAATAACCCCTTGCAGTATTCTAATTCTAGCCGGGGAGCCCTTGGAAGAGGCCTCCCCCCACACAACAGCTTTCCCAGCTCTGCTCGTGAGAGGAGCTGGCGAGGACTGACAGTGTTTCTGGCTGGGCGCACGGGCAGGTGGCATGTGTGAGAACCCACTTCTGCCCCTCGCCAGGCCGGGAAATGGCAGCCAGTACGGCTGGGAAGGAGAAGGGTTTCATCTTCCAGGCAGTTCACCAGGAATCTCATTTTAATGCATTTCCTGCCAGTATTAACCTCCTCCCACCCCCCACCACATTCCGGGTACCTATGGGGAGGGAGGAGGGGCAAGGATGCAGAGGAAAGAGACAACCTAGCCCCTTCCCTTTGGAAGCCCTCACACCGCCGCCACTGTAGGACTATGTTGAGCTTTCTGAGTGGGCACGCTCCCCAAGTCGCTTTCAAAGGTAAGGCAAAGCCTCTCCTATATGGAAAAAGACAATTTTCTTCCTACTCATTCATTCTTAGAACATTGTCACGGTGACTTGAATTCCTGGCTTAGGACTTTGTTAAAATAAAAATATCCCCTGATAAAGGTAACATATCAGCCATTTGCATGTTAGTGAGAACTCGACCAAAGTTTATTGAGAGTGTCGGGGTATTCAGCCGTGGGGATTCAAAGATGAATTTACTTGATCCTGCTCTCAAGTTGGTCACTATCTCCAAGGCAGGCCCAAGGTTTATGAACCTGCAGGATTCTTGAACAGATGTACAAAGGAAATGCTGCAGGAAGTCAGAAAATTGTTCACGGGAGAAGGGCCGTTTGGGTTGGGCCTCCAAGGGAGGACAGGAGGACAGTAGGACAGGAGGACATAGCCAAGGCGCAGAGGCAGCAGTGGCCATGGTGTCATGCTCAGGTGCTTGGGGAGGACAGGGCAGTTTGCACATGGCAAAGGACATGGGCCCTAGATTCTGGGGACAGCCTCTGGCTCTGCCACTTGCTAGCCACGTGGCTTTGCTTTGAGCAAGTTCCCTAACTTTCAGTGCCTCTGTTTTCTCCTCTGTCAAGTGCATAGTAACAGTATCAACCCCATAAGGCTACGGTGAGAATTAATTGACCCATATAACCCTCCTAGAACAATGCCTGGCACACAGGAAAGCCTAAAAAACCAAAGCTATATTATGGTGGTGATTTCTCGGCATCTGGAAGGCGTGGGGGAATTGGGGATAGTGCTCAGGAACGGCTTAGAAAAAGGAGGCCAAAGACAGCAAATGAAGTGTGTTTGCTTCCAAGGGTGCCCGCAGCAGAGAACGAGGAGAGGCAAGAGGCTGTGCTTTAGGAGCACACAAACTATAGAAAAGGGGGTGGAAATTCTGTTCCCCGAGGCTGAGGGGGCTCCCAAGTGGGTCAGCCAGGTGAGTGGCCAAAAATGCCTTTTGAGGAGGCAGCACCCTGTGGCTGGTTGCTGCTGTGACCCTGAGGACGCCCCCATTACAGGGCTGAGTGGGACCCACCCTGTGGCCCTCCTGCCTCCGACCTTCCAGCAGGCACTGTTAGTCACAGCGCTGAGGGAGAGAGAATAGTGCAGTGCAGATTTACTTTCACACCTGAAAACCAGGAGTAAGCTAGTGTTTCACGAGCAGTATTTTCACATACGAAGGGCAGCCCCTGTGAAGTTTCAGGAGAGGCTGGCCTGGTGTGAGGAAGCTGTCAGGCCGGGGAGAAAGCAGGTGCACGGAAGGTCCAGCGCTGGGTGCGCTCACTGGCGGGTGCTGCAGGGACCGTGACCCAGGGCTTCTCTTGTTAAACACGAGGAATTGCTTCATTTTCAGACAGTGGGAAATCTTATGTCCTACATGAGGTTCCGGGGACAAGACTGACCCTCAGAGGTGCGTCTTTAGAGTTCACTTAAGGTGTGGCGGCTTGTCCTGAGTGGAATTATAGCGAACTTGCTAGAAACGCGTTTTCCTTACTCCACCTGCTAACCTTCCTCAGGCCTACCCGACACCCGCTGTTCCTAACGCCGTGCCTGAGTTACCATTGGATCAGTGAATTAATGGAGGGAAATGGTACCAGTCAGGACTGGCTTTGGCCGCGGGGCCAGTGAGGCTGCAGCTGTGGCTTACCTGCCTCACCATAACGTGAAAGCAGCTCAGCAGAGGTGGTGGCGGGGCTTCACTGCTCTCTGCCTCTGCAGTGTGCCACCTGGAGGGCCCAGCCCCAGCTGGCACTTCCCCACGGAAGACGGGAAAGGGGAAGAGAGGGAAGGGCACGTGCCAGTTGTCTTCTCTGCACAGGTGTCCTGGAAACTGACGGCCACACCACACTTCCACTGCAGTCTCACTGGCCACAGCTCAGGCCAGGCCTGTGCCCAGCTTCAGGGGGCTGTGAAATGGGGTTTGTATTCCAGGCAGCTCTGTGCCCAACTAGAAATCAGGGGTGTCCTGACTAAGGAAGAAGGGGAGAGTGGATGATGAGGGGCAATGAATAGGCTGTCGAGACACAGAGCATTAAAAACATCAGCTAAAAACAAATGCAACTCACATGGGGGTAAGAAATACAATGTTACGAGAGGGAGCGTGGAGATCACATTTTAATTGCGACAGGAAATGTCTCCCATTTAATCCCTTTCTGAAGCAAGGATTACCTTTGAACACTTCAATCTTAACCTTTGAAAAAGTGAGGTTTTCACTACTGAATTTTCCCAAAGTGGGCCACACGGAGGAGGGGAAGGCATGTAAATGCTTAGGTGTTGCTGTGGACTGGAAAGTACCTTAGGAAATGTATTTAGGGCACAGAGAGGTTTTGCCACTGAATGATTTTGCACGGTGATGTGCTTTTTCCTACGTGCCGTCAAAGGTTCCCCCCGATTGTGTACGTTCACACCTGGAGTAGTGGCCGTCTCTCTAACAGCTGAGACTCTCCCGGTGAGGCTCTGGACCACCTGGGTTGGCTCGTGGCTGCTGGCGTCCCTCTGGGCACAGACACCAGGAAGCCAAGGTTGCAGGGGAATTGGGCTCCGATTTTTAGTTCGACTGCAGTACATGGGACGCTTTAGCTCCTTGCAAAGTTCTCAAGTTAAGTGTGCGACCAAATTCAGGCCGAAAGTTGAACACACTCATTCAGCAACCCGTACAATTGTAGGAACTCTGGACTGAAAAAACCTGTAAAAGGTGGATTTGGAACAAGAGGCAGAGTTGGGAGCTGAGGCTGGTGGGTGGGGTGGGGGCAAACATCCCAGGGTTGGGAGAAGTGAGTCAAGGCGGCCCTGAAAACACTGAACTTCTTTCTCCATCCCCTCCCCTCTGCCCGCCACCTGCCTTTCACCGCAGGCCTGCTCCGCCCGAGAAGAAGGGGGCCAATCTCAGCGCTCTGAACGAAGTGGGCTATCAAATCCGAATTTAGGCAAAGCCATACCAGCCAGCAAGAGGGCTTCTGTGGTGCTTCTCTCTGCACTTTACCCAGCGTCTTCAGGGGGAACTGCAACTATTTATTAAGAACTCGTGAGTTTTATTTTTAAGGATTCACTTGGAAACAGAATCTGAGTGGGTGGTAACAACGTAAAAAAAATTCATATAGGGGAAACCGTGAAAAGGCTAAAGTCATACATACACCCCACTGGGGGGGACTGTCTCCCTCACTCCAGATAGAAAGGATATCATCGGTGTAGTTCTGTATTTTTCCACGTACCTACATTCTTCGACTGGCTTTCCACATTACCCACCACCACGTCCATGTTCATGAAATCCTCCCTCCCACTTGATGTAGTAAGGTAACTCGATCAGTATTAATGTTTTCTGCAGCAATAACAGAGGCAAAGAATGGTGGGTTTTTTTAAGCTGTCAATATTACCTCAGCATCTTGACATCAGATATGCAAACTTAATAGTGTTTTGTTTTTTATATTCTATTTGTATTGCTTCCCCAGTTATTTCCCATGGGGATCTCCACAGAGTTTGGAATTCTTTCCTGGTGCATACATGTGATGAGGTTTAAGGTATTATATGCAAGTGTTTTGCTAAAAAGCACTGAAATTCTTCTGGCAATACGGGAAATCATTTTCAGGAGTTACTTTCTTAATATTTCCTAAAGAACCGCGGACAGCAGTTTTTGTTCTTTTAAAGCAAAACAAAAAAAAGCACGTTCAGAAGCTAGTCTATGTTCTGTCACTCACATTTAAACTTTGCAGACTCTCGCAAAAAGGGCAAGCGGTTGTGCAGTATTAGAAAAATTGACCAGTACAATGATGACCCCTGATAAACACAACTCAGAAAGGCAAAGAGGCCAGGAGTGGGACTGCAGGTCTTGAGAAACAGAAAATCCTTCCGTTCACATTTCATCGGAATTTTTAAACTCTGAGCCGGGCCCTGATTCTGAAGGACTCAGTGGTTCGAGACGTGTTCTGATATTAAGACCGAATTGGGTGCGATGTGATTATTTTCCAGTACCTTGCTTTTCAGTATGACTTTGTGATATTTAGGAACTGGTATTGAAAAATGCAATGAACTAGAGAGGCACGGGGCCCTTTTTAAATGGTGAGTCTTCAGGTCCATTGTGACACCTTACGGTGTGGCCGGGTGCAGGACGCTCGGGTGCAGGACGCTCGGTGTGACTATCTGCCTGCACACGGTGGTCACAGGGCTCGGGCTCCATCTTCCCTTCTAACGTTCTTTGACTGGCAGTGATTTTAGGAAGGGATAAAGGAAACGAGAGTCGGCTCATTCTGATTCTGAACCTCTGAGGGTGAGTGGCAGAGAGAGCGAAAGGACCACATCCATCCTTTAGCCGTGTGCATGTGAACTCACCCTAAAAGTCAATGTTCATACTGGAAAGTATTGGTTTCTTGGGGGAAAACAAGGAAGTCTAATGTCCTTTACATAGATAGGAACAAGCAAGTACACACCTCAATTAGAATAAAATACAGCATAAGTTAAAAATTCTGAAGTTAATCACTTCAAGAATAGTATTATCAGTCAGCAGTGTTTACAAGGAGTTATCTCTGTGTATCTTCACAAGGCAAACCCCTCTGCAGCCCGTGGCCATGTGGATTTGTAGTAGTCAGTGAATCATTTCATTCTCATTCTGAAAACAGATCTGTATCTTCTGTTTATCAATCTGAAACTTTATTATACCCAATAAGAAGACTATTTATAACGTTGCAATCCTTCTAAGAGCTTGGAATAGGGTTTTCCAAGCATGACTTACGTACTGTCCCGACTAAGATATAGAAAGTCTTTAGTTGCACAGCCTCTTGTTTCTCACAAAAAAGGGGGGGAAAGAACAGGAATACAGTGTTTCTAATATGCTGATGTATAAGCCTTAAAGCTGCCAACTGGCTTGATGATTCAATTAAGTTAGTTAATTTCTTCCACACCAGCTTCTCGATTTTAAAAGTAATTTCTCCAAAGCAAGAGTTAGTCACAGAACCACGAAAATTCATTGAAATGTTCTTAGTTGTCATTCTATTGTTAATGCAAAGGAACCAAACTTCTAAATTCTACTGCAGTAGTTTAATTTTAATACTAAGGCAAAACAAATTTAAAAAAAGATTCGATTTACTCCCCCCAAAACTGATTTTGAAACTGGCTACAATTCAAAAGATCAAAAATGAAACTGAAATGGTTTGAAATATAGTTTTGAAATGTTATAATGCAAGAGAAATTTTATGCTCAAGCCATTATGGCAATATATGCAAAGTTTAAATGAATGACAGAAATCCTGATCTTAGACTACATTGAGTACACTTTATTTCAGAAAGTGATATTTACTATTTTCTATACACTCGGAAATCATGAGCATTTCACTTTTTCTAAGTCAATTATTTCATAAGGATTTTATTAATAGATATTAGTAAATGGAACTTTGGAAATCTTAATTCAGTATTCTTACTATACTCAAGGCTTTTGTAAGCTAGTTTTATGTACAACCTTGTACAGTTTTTTTGACATACAATTCAGAATCTTGTTTATTCTCTTGGACTTTGTTCTGGCCAATGCATTTTTTTTAAATCTTTAAAAAAAAACTGTGATTGTTTTAGTGGGTATTTTTCTAAGTAAACGAAAACTTGTATAATGGTATTTTAGAGAATGCCAGATAGTGCATGTTTAAAGTTAATGTTTTTCTCATCACTTGTATGTTTATACAGCATGGGACTTTAATAAAACCATCCTGGAAACTTAAGGATTGTTTTTCTTCTGAAAATGTAAGATAGTGTGATTTTTTTCTCCTTGTCCACTTACTATAGACTTGTCCTAGTAAACTATCATTCTCTCGGCCTTGTCTTCTTCCACAGTTTTCAGACTCCCTATTAAACATCACTGTATCCTGGCACATCTTAATTCACTTGCGTTTACCATCAGCCTAAGCAATAAAGGCTGAAAAGGGTAACGGAATAACTTAGAAGAGGCAACAAGCCAGCTTACACAGCTCAGTACATCCACCAAAACTACTTCAGGCACAGGTGCACTAGTATAATAATTTATTCTAATAATTTAACAGGTAATTTATAGGTTCAAAGCACAAATCACTTGACATCTGTTTCTCCAATCCCTGAAACTCTCTGGATTCTAACTTTGTTTTTTTTTTTAGGAAAGCAAAGAGTTAAAAGCAAACAGTTGCTAAATTAAAAAACATAAAACAATAAAGGACAAAGACTCAAACATGCATATTACCTTGCTATCAAAAGGAGTGGCCACACCAGAAGTTCACAACCCCCAATGACTCTTCTCCTCGGACAACACAGCACGCAAGCTGGGGGGCGGGGTCCCAGCTGCTGGCCAGACTGGCTGCTCTGGGCAGGTAAGTGCTGGGCTCCGACAGTTACCAACGCTTCCGACCAAAAAAAGGGAAGACGAGTGGACACTTCATCTTAGTGCAGCTTTAAAAACTTTGAAAAAGCTACACCGACCCTTGGCCTCCAGCCCACAAACTATACTTCGTTCTATAAACTAAAGAAGAAAGCAATTTTATGGATTAACTCTATCAAAATGAAGCACATGAAAAGGGCCTAAACACAATATATTAATTGGGATATAAAAAAATTAAATTTCCACAGAGGTTTTCAGGGATGTTAGTTTGTCAATAATGACCTTTTTAAAAGTTAGTTTGTTAATAAATTCATATGACAGAAAGCAATAAGCAATGAATTTTCACTTTTCTGTCCCTAATACTAAAAGGGGATAATTACATCCATTATTGTTATTTGATGATGACAATATCTGCTAATAGGACAGATTATAATATTCTGAAAACTGTGACTAGAAAATGTGAAAAACCCTAGAACTATAGTTAATACCACAAGTAAAAAATCCCCAAAGTGAGAAATTAAGCATTTAAAAGTACAGGGTCCAGCATAGATAACACCCCTTTTTATTACAAAATCATAAGCACATAATTCTGTAACAACAATATCACACTCAAGCACACCATATGACAATTTTGGTGAAATGTTCAAATTGCTGTCCACCTCGTGCGAGACATTTAGGTACCCCACCAACCACACTCAAGCAAGCCTTACTTCCGCTGGACCCTGTATTTACTTATCACAAGTTTTACTAAGCTATTCCTTATTACCCACCTGCCTTTTGGGGAATTCATCTACTTCTTTTTAAAATAATAGTAGTAAGCACTTTAATACAAAAACTTTTAATGTCCTAGACTATAAAGCAACCACTGCTTTCTAATTTAAAGTAAAGCTTTCTATTAAGAAAACCTACTGTAAAAACTTTTATAATTCAGTAAATTCAATATAAAATTATTTGGTAAAAATGCATATAATTCTTTGATCCCCATGTCTAAAAAAGAAAATTCTCACTTTTTATGTTTTAAATATTTTGATTCCAACATTCACATAAAGCCAACTGCAGAATTAATTAGACCTGATCTTAACCACTTTATAAGGAAAATGCCAGCACTATCTCACACTGCAGCATCATGGTAAGAGAAACACATTTTAGAAATAAAACCACTACATCTGTTAAAATTACTAAAGAATATTAGGGTTCCTTGTTGCTACTGTTCCCTTAGACTTTTGTTGGCTTCCTCAAATTTCTGAGGCAAAACAGAAATAATCTTAAGCTGCCACTTTGTTCCAAACACATGCTTCCTAATAACATGTTTCTGCAGCACAGGTTCACCAATATAAAATCTCCCGAACCCAGGGATCTTTTCTTGAAACTGAAGAGAAAAAGAAGAAGAACTGCTAGGGAAGTGAAGGCATAGCCCCGATTTCTGTCTCCTATAATGGCCTGTCTGTGAAGAGGGTGGAAGAGCAGGCCTGTCTGTGCAAGTCCCTTGTCCCCCTGGTTACAGAACCTACGTGTCCCCAACAAAAGGCAGATACATTAGATGTCCCAGGATGGTAACAAGATGATCAAACAACCTGTACAACTTCTTGAAAGCATGTCAAGGTCCCTCAAAAACAAACTAAAATGGTTGGATCCTTGTGAACGACCCAGTGATTTCTACGATGAACTAATGAGGACTCACTCAACGAACATGTGGTCCTCACCGTGCAATCAGGCCTCTGGAAGGGAAGTGAACTGTGGTTTGCAAGAACCAAAGATACGTGGGATCTACTGCAAAACTTGCCACAAACATGAAATGGAATTTTTACTAAGAGGATTAAAGAAGATGCACTATATTTTAAAATCACTGTCTATTTTACTGGAATTTAGAATAAAAAATATTTACAATTTTTTTTTACAATAAAGAGCATTTAGATTTCATTTGTCAGGAAAATATTCTTTCATTATTAAAAAAGAGAACTGCTGTAAACTTGTTTCTTCTGATATCTGTTCCAAGCATTTAACATAACCTTTTCAGAAACTCCACAGCACAAAAATAAACAACATGCAAACTCTTAACACCTTTACTGTCTCTGGAAAAGAATATAAATTGGAAAGAAAAGTGTATCACCGAAGAAGAGTCAGAGCTCAAGCCTGAACTTAGCCAGCAACGGCAGATGATCTGACGAGTTGTTTTCATTTGGGAGTCCATTGACTGTCCATAAGTCTTGTTCTGTGAGAAGTGACAGTCTGGCTAGAAGTTTCAAGCCACCAACCAAAGCAACCTCAGCTCCTACATGGAAGAAATATACATACTTAGTGAAACTGTACCAACAGGTTATTGTAAATTAATCATACAAGTCTCCACTCCCCCGCCCCAAACAACGCTGATACAGAACTTGAGACCCCTCTGGAAGTCTAAAATAAGTTTTCAGAATGTGATTAAATTTCTACTAATATAAGTTGTTTAAAAGTTTTCAGAATATGCTTAAATATTTATTGGGTATAACCTAATTATAATGCTCAAAAACACAGCAGTTTCAGATGTTTAGTTTTTTTCCTATTTCAGATATTTTTTCTATTTCAAGTTCTGAAAATAATCCAGAAGAGAACATCAAGGTAATAATGTTTGGTAATTCTCGTAACGTTAAGAATAATTTCAGATTGACAACTTTGTAAGAAATTCATCCATCAACCACTCTATAGTTGTATGAATCCAGAATCCAGACAGACACTGCTACAGCTAAGTAGGAAGTTTATCAGGTGACTGGGAAATACACTTACAATTTGGTCCCAGAGAGTCACTCTAGTTTACAAGAAGTAAGAGAGGACAGGCCCTTAAAGATGCCGGTCCGTGGCACACTTCCGCCACCTAGTGAAGCGTTACGGCATGACAACCACCAGCACCTTGTTCCGTTCAAAGTGGAGGGCCTGTGTTGCAGAGTCGATCTACTGGGGAGGAGTTAAGTCATCTACTGAGTGTTACAAATATGGTTATCCTCAGTAGGAGGAAAAAACAAACAAAAAGGAAAAGGGGAAAATAAAGTAGTACCAAAAAATGGAAGAGAAGAAAGGAAAATCGGACAAGACAACAGCTGTGTTTTGGACCGTCCAAGTTTCCTGAATGGTACTTTTTGACTGTCACTTACATAAAACAGCATCTTCTTCTCCACAGTAAACCTTTTGATCAGCAAGGCCTTATTTGCATTGAATCACACAAGAAAAAGTGTCGCCCCTCTGCTTTTTGACGACACAGTCACAGCCTTCTCTTTCCAGAAGAAATCCAATCCTCCAAGGTCAACCTGACCAAACTGTCTGTTGTTGGAAGAATACACACGTACAGCCATGGCTGCGTCTGCCTGGTTCTACACCACTGTGGACTGGATGATGGATGGATTTCGTATGAAGCTGTAAATCTCAAATAACTCTTAACATTACAAGAATCACCAAGCATTATTACACTGATGTTTTCTTCCAGATTATTTTTAGAACTTAAAATAGAAAAAAGGTACTACAATAATGTTGTTGGCACAAGAAAACAGTAAATATACAACAAGTAAAACCAAAGGGTAATGTGAAGGACCTAGAACTCAGAAGGTGACTGAACTGGAGGGTAGAGATGAGGATATAATTCTTAGGTGGTAATTTGCTTTGAGGTCTTTCACTGCTTCCACCTTTTGCAGGTGATTAACTGATTTATTCAAATACATCACCAATCTGTCAACTATATTATCAATTTAAAAATATTTTTAACTTCTAGCCCTGGCCGGTGTGGAAGTAGACTTAGGGGTCGTGGGTTTGATTCCCGGTCAGGGCACATGCCTGGGTTGCGGGTCCAGTCCCTGGTCGGGGCTTGTATGAAAGGCAATGGATCTATGTTTCTCCCTCTTATGTCAATGTTTCTCTCTCCAAAATCAGTGAGCATGTCCTTGGGTGAGGATAAATATACATATTTATACATATAAACATATATGTGTGTTTAACTTCTTAATCTAGAACTTCATCTAGATGTTTAGCTAACTTTGTCAATTTCAGCCTACAGGTTTTAGTTACTGTGTCCCCAAGCACACTTTAAGATTACATGCTTCCTTTACCTGGCTGCCCAGCAACATCTTCCTTTCCCACAGAATAGAATATATAGTCCACAGTTATGGCACTTCGGGAATGACAGGTGGTCACTTCTGGAATTCCAGTGTCAGGAAAATAATGCGAATAAACAGACGACAAGCTGAAATGGTGCTGTAAATATGAAGACAACCTAAATTGAAGAGAAAAGTGCTTAGCATCCATCAAGTTTTTCGTGATTCTGTAATTCCTCCTATGAAAGCACTTTTTCATTTCATTTCCAAAGCCAGACATTACCAGGACAAGCTTTACGTCTGCAGACAACATCAGAACTTGGAATATATTCATGCAGCGGTCACCAAAACACAGAAACCAGGTTGTGAAACACAGGCTTCAGGGGGCTCAGTAATTAAAGTGCTCGTGTGATGTCTTATTAACTATACTTGAGAGCCCCCACTTACTGATGAACACATATCCTAAAACAATTCCCAGGCACACCTGATTTTACTGGGCCTCACTATCAGGCTTTGCCGACAGGGCATTTTTTACAAATTAAAGGTTTGTGGCCATACTGCAAGTCTATTGGCACTATTTTCCAACAGCATTTGCTCACTTCGTGTCTCTGTGTCACATTTCGGTACTTTTCCTAGATTTCAAACTTCTCCATCACTGCCATGTTTGTTATGGCGATCTGCGGTGCCACAAACCGCAGCCATACAAACAGCAAACGTAACTGATGAACGCTGTGTGCGCTCCGACTGCCCCACTGACTGACCACCCCCACTTCTCCCCACTCCTCGGGCTTCCCTGTTCCCTGAGACACAACAACACTGAAACTGGGCCAGTTAAGAACCCAAGACGGCCTCTTCAGTGTTCAAGTGAAAGGAAGAGTGACATGTCAGAGGAAGGCATGCTGAAAGCCAAGGCAGGCCGAAAGCTAGGCCTCTTGTGCCAAACAGCCAAGTTGTGAATGCAAAAGAAAAGTTCTTGAAGGGAACTAAAGTGCTATTCCAGCGAGACTGTAAATGATAAGAAAACAGAACTGCCTTATTGCTGGCACGGAGAAAGTTTTAATAGAAGTACATACCAGCCACAGCATTCCCTTCAGCCAGAATCTAATCCAGAGCAAGGCCCTCATTCTCTACAATTCTATGAAGACTGGGAGGTGAGGGAGCTGCAGAAGAGAAGTTTGAAGCTAATAGAGGTAGATTCATAGGTTTAAGGAAAGATGCTGTCTTCATAACATAAATGCAAGATGAAGCAAGTGCCGATGGAGAAGCCACAGCAAGTTATCTCAAAGACCTAGCTAAGGTACTTAATGAAGATGGTTACACCAAACAAGAGATTTCCCATGTAGACAAAAGAGCTGTCTATTGGAAGAAGATGCCGTCTAGGAATTTCATAGCTAGAGAGAAGTCAACGCCTGGCTTCAGAGCTTCAAAGGACAGGCTGGCTCTCTTGTTAGGGGCTAATGCAGCGGGTGACTTTAAGTTGAAGTCAGTGCTCATTTAACATTCTGAAAATCCTAGGGTCCTTAAGAATTATGCTATCTCTATAACTGTGCTCTTTAAATGAGATATCAAAGCCTGGATGATAGCACATCTTTTTATACCACGATTCATTGAGTATTTTAAGTCCACTGTTGAGACCTACTGCTCAGCAAAAAACATTCCTTCTACAATATTACTGCTCACTGACAATGCACCTGGTCACCCGAGAGCTCTGGTGGAGATGCACAATGAAATGAAGGTTGTTTCATGCCTGCTAACTCAGAATCCATTCTGCAGCCCGTGGATCAAGGAGTAATTTTGAATTTCAAGTCTTAGTAAGAAATATATTTCAGAACGCTATGGCTGTCATAGTGATTCATTCCCCTGATGGATCTGGGCAAGGTAAATTGAAAACCTCTGGAAAGGGTTCAGCATTCAACATGCCATTAAGAGCATTTGTGATTCATGGGTAGAGGTCAGATACCAGCATTAACAGAAATCTGGAAGAAGTTGATTTTAAGCCTCCTTTCAGTGCCGCAGCCATGGATGACTTTGAGTTGTTTAAGGCTTCTGTGGAGGAAGTAACTGCAGACGTGGTGGAAACATACAGAGAACCAGAATTAGAAGTGGAGCCTAAAGCTATGACTGACTTGCTGCAGTCTCATGATAAAACCTCAACAGTCCTGGCCAGGTAGCTCAGTTGGTTAGAGTGTCATTCCCACATACCAGGGTTGTAGGTTTGACCTGCGGTCAGGGCACATACAAGAATCAAACAATGAGTGCATAAATAAGTGGAACAACAATTGTTTCCCTCTCAGTCTTCCCTTCCACTCTCTCTAAAATCAATACATTAAAAAAAAAAAAAAAATCCCTGAACAGAAGAGGAGTTGCTTCTTCTGGATGAGCAAGGAAAGTTGGTTCCTTGAGATGGAACCTACTCCTGGTGAAGATGCTGTGCAGATGTCGGAGTGACAACAGAAGTTTTGGAATGTTACTAACTGAGCTGCCACAGCAGCAGTCGGGTCTGAGAGGACTGGCTGCGGCACTGAAAGGAGTTCCACTGCGGGTGAGATGCCCTCAGGCAGCGCCACATGCCACCAAGACGTCATTAGTGAAAGGAAGGGTCCATCGACGTGGCGAACTTCATCGTCTTACTTTAGAAACTGCCACAGCCACCACCGCTCGATCGGCGAGCAGCCATCGATACTGATGCAAGACCCTCCACCAGTGAAATGACTGAGACTCACCGAGGGCTCCGATGATGGTCAGCATTTTTAATTAAGGTATGTGCATTTTTTTAGATATAATGCTACAGGAGACTCAACAGACTACAGTGTATTGTAAACATAATTTTTTCTAAAGATTTTACTTATTTATTTTCAGAGAGGGGAAGGGAGGGAGAAAGAGAGAGAGAGAGAGAAACATCAGTGTGTGGTTGCCTCTCACATGGCCCCCACTGGGGACCCGGCCCGCAACCCAGGCATGTGCCCTGACTGGGAATCGAACCTGCGACCTTTTGGTTCACAGCCCATGCTCAATCCACTGAGCTACACCAGCCAGGGCTGTAAACATAATTTTTATATGCACTTGGAAAACAAAAAAATATTCATGTGACTTGCTTTATCAAGATATTCACTATATTGTGGTGGTCTGGAACCGAACCTGCAATATCTGTGAGGGTATGCCTACGTGTGAGTGTGTATATATGTATTGTTTTTAAGAAAGAAAATCAAAATGCCGTTAGGAATGCCATTTAGATCCCACCAGACTGTTGGTGTCAGAGGCACTGTATTTTTCTGCAAACTGTTATCTTTTGAGTTTACACATATCAGCTATGTAAAACTATATCTATATAAAGATAGTTAAAAGTATCTTTTCTTATACCCTACTTTGTATAAAAAGATTTAGAATTACTTAAAATGAAGTGTTTATTAGTAAAACTAGCCTTTTGTTAACTTTACTCAGGAAAGTTTTGACTATATTTGAATAGTTCAATCATAAATTTTTAAATATTCTTAAAAAAAAAAAAAGATTTTTCCTGCCCTGACCAGCGTGGCTCAGCTGGTTGAGCACTGTCCAGCAAGGCAAAAGGTCAGTGGTTCCGTTCCCAGTCAGGGCACACGCCGGGGTTGGAGGCCAGTCCCTGGTTGGGGCGAGTGCCAGAAGCATGTGGTCGGTATTTCTCTCCCTTTCTTTTTCCCTCCCTTCCCCTCTCTCTAAAAATAAATAAAAAAAATATTTTTATCCCCGGCTGGTGTAGCTCAGTGGATTGAGCGCGGGCTGGGAACCAGAGGGTCCCGGTTTGATTCCCAGTCGGGGCACATGCCTGGGTTGCGGGCCAGGTCCCCAGTGAGGGCCATGTGAGAGGCAACCATACATTGCTCTTTCTCCCTCCCTTCTCAACTCTCTCTGAAAATAAATAAATAAAATCTTTAAAAATATATATATATTTTTAAAAAATGTCTTCCTTTCTTATTAGATTCTCATACATGAGATTTTTTAGAAACAAGGTATACAAAATGAGACTAAGAAAAAATGAGAGGTGATTGTAACTTGACCCCTAAACTTCAACGTTAAAACAAAATCTGAACTATGAAAGAGCCACAGCATAAAAGAATAAAGGCACTAAGAAACTCCCTCAAGATCCTCGGCTCTGCTGTGTTAAAATACGAGTTGCGTAACCACAGCCCCCACAGTCCCGCTTCTTCAATAATCAGGAATCCAGGCACCTTCACCCTTCTACCTGATGGCCTTTCCCTGCAGTTTAAGAGATAAGTATAAACAGTCATCTTTCCTACTGACATATTCCTTTTTGGGTCAATTCTCCTACAGATTGTTCTGAGACCTAGTAAGCTGAAGGAGGCTAAGGATCTTGTTGACATTTCAAAGATATTTTTCTGCAATCTTGACCTTTGTAATAGCAAAAAATTTTCAAGAGCACTGGCTGGCCCAGATCCACAGACAAGCGGCTTCCTTTAGTAGCACTGCTACGGTACCAGTCACTGAGCTCTTCATGCTCCGTCTCGTCTACCCCTCCCACAACCACCCACGTTACATACACGGAAACTAGACCTCAGAGGTGTTAGGATTCTTGCTCAAAGTCAAACAGCTAAAAAGCAGCAAAGTCATAGCTGGTACTTGGGTCTATTTGATGTAAGAGCTCACGTTTTTCACCAGCACAGAATAAAGATCATTTCTCCGCCCCTGCCTTTTATTGAATTGACTGGGGTGACACTGGTTAACAAAATTACACAGGTTTCAGGTGCACAGTTCCGCAACACAGCACCTGGACACTGTGTCGTGTGTTCACCCCAAGTCAAGTCTCTTACTGTCACCATTCGCCCCCCCAAACCCCCTTCACCTCTCCCCACCCCCTGGCCCTGGCGGCCACTGTTTAGAGAATCCGTTTTGAGAGATGATATTTTTCACTTCACCAGAGTCGGCTAATGTCGACTGCTGCTTTCCAGAACTTACTTTTCAGCTGTCACAAGGACTTCTGCTTTATCCAGCTGTGTCGGTGTCAGATCGCTGTCTGCCAGAACAAAGAAAAACACATATTTTAATACTATCAGTGTAGTTTTGTTCTAGTTTGCCTCAGTCCAGTCCTTTTACTCTAGAAAATATTTAGGATATACCTAGTTACAGACGCCTAGTTAAATGTTTCATCCTAGAAGCAACATTTGGATGATCTCCAGAATTAGCAAGCATAAAATGCACACATTTCCAAAGCAACATGCAAGTAATTCATGCAAATATAATTCTGAGAGTTCTGTTTTTAAAAAGTAAATTCAGTGCTCTTTAGAAAAAGGAATGAGCAGCCCCAACTGGTGTGGCTCAGTTGGTTGGGCATTGTCCCGCAAAGCAAAAGGTCACCGGTTCATTTCCCAGTCAGGGCTCATGCCTGGGCTGCAGGTTTGGTCCTGGGGTCAGGACACCTACGGGAGGCAGCTGACTGATGTTTCTCTCCCTCTCTTCCTCCCTCCCCCTCTCTCTAAAAATAAATAAAATCTTTAAAAATAAATAAAAAAGGAATAAGCAAACAACTATATGTTTATTCCTGAAATGTTAGCCTTTAAAATATTTAGTTTTACATTCAAGGGGAAAGTATTATGAAGAAGACTTCCAAAATGTGTTGCGGACACTTACCTGTCTTTTCTACTTTTGGTACCTGCTGTACCTCATACACACAGTTCTGTGAGATACCTAGGTTTGGGGGCCAAATTGGAATAGATAAAATTCTTTGTCCCCGTGAAGACTGTTCCTGGCCAGATACCTAAACAAAATTTCAACAGGTATCTTAAGTGAGTAGATTTTAAATAGTTTATGAATTGAGAAGTTTGTGTTAAATGAAAGGGAATCCAAGAATAATAAATATTATTTTATTCATTACATTAAGTGGTTATTTGTGCTTATAAAATCCTGTTCAAATAGTTCAGAAAGCATTTATTATTTACATGAACATGGCAGTCTTTTCCTGTACGTGTTTTTCTCTAATTCTGGGCATCTGAATGATGGCTGTGGACTAATACTGCCCCTCCCTTTTGCTACCTGCAATACAGTTCCTCTTACATAAAATACTAAGAGAGATGAACTCATAAAGTTTTAAACTATCATTCAAAAGTCAGTGGTGAAAAACTTATTTTGGTTAAATATAATGAAGAACTAATGACCAAAAGCAAGCAGAAGCGAGCACAATGAAATTAAAAACGGGATAAATTATACTCAGCTAAGGGATGAAAACATTTATTATGTAAGTAAAAATTAAACAAAAATATTAAATTACTGTTTGCTAACTGTATTGCTCATATCCAGCATTCAAAGTTCTATTCTGCCACCTTGTGAGTAGATCCTTATTTATGAAGTGTTCATGTCTGTCAGTCAGTTTTCCTTTTTTCCTTCTCTTCCATTTTGGATTTTTTGCTGTCTGCCAATTTCTCCAAGCGGAATGCTGCCACAAATAGATGGAAAAGTTGCAATTCAACCAAGCAGATATAATGACTTATTAGTAGTTGTGGAAAATCACCGCAGCTTGGTCAAGGGAGGGGCCTGGGTCACCCAAGGGTTTCCAACAGCCCTGCGATGACACCTCCTCACGTTACAACGAACACGGGCCCAAGTCCACCTCCTAATAGCGATGAAGCGAGCACTTACCTTTCCTATGGCAAGTCCTTCATAATTCAACTTTCCTTCCTTTATGAAACTATAGAGCGGAGAACCAGGAACGGAATTAAAGTCCCCACACATAACAATAGGGCAGAAGCTGCCATCTTTCTGATGGGCAACACTGGAGATTTCTGCCAGCAGCATTGCCAACTGGGTCAGCTTTATGTCGCCTCGCCTGGGATTATACAGCAGATGTGTGTTAGCTACACAGATGGCAGGAGAGGCGCCGCTTGGAATTTTGGGCTGCAAGAGCAACACCAGTCCCACATTGTCTCTGTCCAACAGAGGAACATCGGGGCGGTAGAATTCCACTGGGTTCACCGATAAGAGTGAAAACTTGGAATGTTTGAAGCAAATGGCACAGCCATCCGGTTTCTTTCCTGTCCGAATCTTGTATTCACAGTGATAACCTGTAAGAAAGATTTAGAAAAGGGACTGTTTTACACACACACACACACACATACACACACACGGCAAAACACAGCTATTATTTTTGAATACTGTTTACCAAAGTGTATTTTGCAAAACATTAGTGGGACGTAAGTGCTGGAATCAAACCGGTTTGGGACCGGTCTACTAGGTCTCTTCGCTGTCAGACCTCAGTCCCAAGTGTGCTAATGTGCACTATTATGCTCTCACTTCCATCCCAGTCAGTCACGAGTCGTGACAGAGATGGTAGGGCCTTAATAATCTACCCACCATGCGCCCCTGACCTTTTTGCCTCTCCCTTCTCCCTTGCTCCACTCTGCACACACTAGCTTCTCATCTGCCTTACAGCACTCCAACCTTGAGGCCTTGCCTTTGCTATTTCCACAGTCTGAGCATGGCTTGTTCATTCACCTCTTTTAAGCCTTTGTTCAGCCCTCTCTGGTCATTTTATAGCTGAAAGCTGACTTACTCCACTCTCCTGCCTTTCTCCAGAAAACCATCATTACTTAATGAACTAGTCACATGTTTACTTGGTTTGTTGCCAACTGTACACTCCTCAAGGGCAGAGACTTATCTGTGTTGCCCACTGCTATATCCCCACTACCGGGAACACTGCAAAGTATATAGTAAGTGCTCAAAAAATATTTCTCAAATGAATGGATAAAAAGTGGGCAGCATTTCTCAAACAGATAACCTGTTTTTAGAAGTGTTCGCCCATCAAAGAATTTTTTAGTTTTGATCCATTAGGTAGGGGTAACCACTTGAGGTATAAAGATGACCTAGAGTCTCAGGGGTATCCAACCTTTTGGTGTCTCTGTGCCACACTGGAAGAAGAAAAGTTGTCTTGGGCCACACATTAAATACATTGCGACACGTAACCACACACGCACACACACAAAAATCTCAGAATGTTTTAAGTAAATTCACAATTTTGTGTTGGGCTACATTTACAGCCATCCTGGGCTGCACGCGGCCTGCGGTTTGCAGGTTGGACACCCGATAGAAAGAATGGTCCCTGATCTTATGGAGCTCAGAGTCTTAGGGATCCAGTGATGGACAAAGCAACTCCTGGAAAGAAGCTATTAAGAGATTCTTATGCACCTTTCCCTTTAAATGAAAATTATATATCAACACAAAAGTTTCCACTTGAAATACTTCAATCTTTCCCTGACCTTTTGAAATAGGTATTACATTTTTCAAAATTAAGATTTTTGGCCCAAATACATCACACTTCTTTGTTACCAAGTTATGTTTTAACAACATACCAATCTTCCAAAGTAAATATGGCTAAAATAAAAGTTACATTGTACCCAACGATTCCAAACTTGGCCTGATTTCTGTTCCATAATGATCTTCTTGAACTTCTTGCAAACAAAGTACCTTGGAAGAAAAAAAAAAGGCCTGAATTAAAGAAATGTAAATATGAATTTTCTGGTGCTTCAATCTCTAAAACAGGCTCCTAAAACTTTAAAAGCCCGATAAAAGTTGAAATAAAAATCCTTTTTTCTTGTAATTTTACACATCTATCAAATTAATGTTTCTAAATTTGATCAGTCCCCCAAACCCTGGCCTTTAATCACATGAAGCTTTCTTCAAAAGAAATATTTTAAATTCACATTTCAGAGTATTTTCCCTGAATTTACATGTTTATTAGTATAAATCCTCTTTGTCCTTTTTTAAGAGGTGGTTTCTTGGAATGTCATTATCTCGATTAATCTTGCACGAATTATTTAAATGTAAAATCAAAGGACATCTGTAAAAATATAAAGTAAAATAAAATCCAAGGAAATATGTACTTAATAATTAATGTTTCCAGTCCCTATCTCAGAAGTAACTAATACTTAAGCTTTTAGATATTTTTTGAAACGTTAGATGATTATTTATGCCAACAACCACTAGCATATGACTCTTTGGAAGTTGTGATACCTTGTTAAGAACTATTCCATCACTGTATTTAAACATCTTCCTTTTTTACCAAACAAACAACAGTGGGGAAATAATTTAGCTCACAAGGAAACCATTTAACCCAACACTCTTGCATGAAGGATTCTGATATTTTGCACTTACATCTGCATCAAAGTGTTTGATTTCTTTCAGAATATTGGGAAACCTAAAACTCCAATGTAACACCGGTCGCCGGCAGTGTCTATAGAGGTGGGAGTTATCTTCCAATAAATTCTGTGAAAGTATATTATAGGACATCACTGAGAAGTCGAACTTGTTCTCACTGTCTTCACATGTGGGGTCAACACTGTCTCCCAGGACCTTTGTTTTTTCTTTATTGTGGTTACAAATGTATTCCCAATGCCGTTTTATGGTACCTGTTAAAACATATTGGACGAAATAGAAAACTTAATTTAAAAAACATCATATGTTTTCCTGTCTATAAGTATTCTCTTGCCTTTTAAAAATTTCCATTGGCAAAGAATACAATGCTTTACTCTAAGAAATGGTAATGTAGCATTGAATAATCAGAAGTTATCATCAAATTGATTAAAAAGCTGTAAAATTATATACTGACTGACCGAGAGGTACACAACAGGTTTAGAAGGATTTAGTGAGTCACTCTGGAGGCTAAGCGTGTGTGCTAATAAAACTGACTACCCAGGGGTCCTGGATTCTCCCTTCTCCATGGTTAGGAGGTGACACTGCCACAGACATGCTTAGCAACGTTGTCACCATAATAATATATCTGTGTGTCACAGCTCGCTTTCCAGTAAGGTAATTTCACATATTTTATTCCCTATTAATAAGAAAAGATCATCCAGTGATTCACTAAATTCCAAAAACAACTCATCTCAGAATTCTGCTTTCCACGCGAATGGTGTAGGTAATGACAATATACAGAAGCCGTGTTTAGTATCTAAAACACTGAAATGGCACAGTGTGAACAAAATGAACAAAAGAAATCTTTTTAATGCATACCGAAGCAAAAGTTAATGTAACACAGTTACAGGATGCTGGTAAATGATAATGGCTAGTTGACGAACCTAGCATGCAGCAACCAGGAATGTGTGATGGTTTATATTCTGCAAAGACATGATGAGCCCTGAAAAAGTGATGAGAATTGATAAAGCATGAGATTTTGCAAATATAGGCAGTCCGCGATTTAGAAATGACCACCTTATGTATGGTTTTCTCCTCTGATCTTGTCTCCCTCACCCCCCATTCCAACTGCCACGGAAGCCATGAAGGAAAATGTCGCATTTTTAGAGAATCTATGAACTCAAATGAAGGAGAAAACAAGAAATGGAAAGAACTTGGAGAAACAGGCTTAGATAGAGATGGACTTCCACGCATGATTAGATAATGTAAAAAAAAACTTAGCTCTAGAATCTGTCCCTTTTCCTGAATGAAGGCTTTCACTTCACTGGATTACAATGCCTGAAATTCTACCAGTACAGTGGCTTTCAAACTTCGCGAGCTCGTACAACCCCTCAGCATTACTCTGCATGTCATGACTATCAATCCCTGGTGTGTTGGGACTGCAGCTGGAATGATGGGGTAAACACATCTATACTGACCACAGCTGCTTTGAATAAACATGCAGAAACGTGTTCAAATGCTAGAGTTCCATGGGAGACGGTCTGAAAACTACTGATGGAGTAAATAGTTTTTGGTCTTCATATACTTCACAACATAAAGTCATACTACAAAAGCTTATATACCTTCCATGTCTGGAGGAACAAGGTGATCACAGCAGAGAAGACAGATGAATCAAAGAAAGTAAGCAACAGGACTGATTGGGTTTTTAGGGTGCCTAATTAAAAAGTCATGATTGTGTCACACAAATCCTTCAAATACCACTTTAAAGTGATAGGCAAGTTAGCAATGCTGTTCTCTTGATTGAAAAGTATTAGTGAAATATCGGGAGTCACAAATATGGCTTAACGAAGAGCATTTTCCTTATTCACAATACCTAGGAAGAATGGACATATAAAGAGTCAGGTTGCAATCCAAGTTCATCAGTGCGTAAATGTAATTTCCCATCCATTAAAGGGGAAACACCACCACCACGATTTTCTGAGTACCTACTACGAAGCCAACAGTGTGCTGGGCACTTGACATCTCATTTCATCGTCAACAGGCTTTGAAAGTAACGTTATTTTACACCAGGAAACCGAGGAACAGAGAGGTTCAGTAACCTGTCCCAGTTCACACAGTTACTGGTGGAGCAGGACAGCAGGGCAGGGTTCCCAAGCCCAGGCTTCTGTCACGCCGCACAGCCCCACCTGAGAGCTACCAGATTTGCAAAAGGCTACACAAAAGAGAAGTGTGCTGACCGGATGGACGGTGAGTACCCGGATGAAAAGCAATCTCATATAAAGCCCTATAGTTACAGATACGGAGTGTTCTTAGGAACCTTGTTTTAATGCCTCTAAATAAACCTTTCATTCATTCAAACAAATGTGTTATAAACACAAGCTGTGATTAAGTACTATACAAATTTCCACTTTTGAGTTCTTAGAATTTCTGCTTAAATGTGCAGTAGAAGTTCTTCCTAAAAAGGCTCTTAACTAATCTTCTAGCTTTGACTCCCAGGTGACACTCGCTGTGAATGTCGTCCTTTGACAAACTTATGTCTGCTCCCTCCAATTAACATCTACACAGCCTACTTTCAATGGCCCTCAGAGGCATTATCTTCACTGAAAACCACAGCTCAGTGAGAAAGACAATTCCAAATTCTCCTTATGCACCTGGAGGGCAGGGAGCAGGACTGGCAGGCAGCACAGAGGGAGTCTCATCAACTGTTTAGAGTAAAAAGGATACGAGAAAAATAGAAATAATCAACATACTCAGAAAAAAAAGCTTCTTAAAGTTAAGATGTTTTAAAAGGTAAAATTTCCCACAGACTCTCAAGATTATATCTATAGACCTCAGTATGAGAAATACAGATTTAATAAGCTAAAATCCTATTCTGTGAGTAAATATCTTTTTATTTATGATTGTTTCTATTTAAGGAAATCCTTTTGTCTTATTTTTTAAAGTTATCACTTTAAAACATTAGCTTAAATTTCTGTGAAAACATGAAATTTAGTGTTATAGATCTGTGGACTTTCAATAATACATGCACCAATTTTTAAGAAGTTTGAGAATCTTTGCTTCAAAAACACTGGATCTGAAAATTACTCTAAAATTAAATTTAATATTTTAATCTAATCCTCCATTCTTTTCTACCTTATTCAATATGCAGAGTCACTTCTATTTTTACTGCCAGAAATACACAATTAATTAAAGATAAAAATAAAAACATCTTTAAAAAATAACCCCCCTTTTCCTAACAGAACACTACTGGCTGAAAATAAACACCAAACACCTCTAAAACCTGCAGGAGGTTTTCTTGAGGATTAGATATGAAAGTTTCGGCTGGCCTATAGCTTATGTTTAATTTGCGCACCAAGATAAATGTCACCTTTACCTTGGTGTTTCCTTCGCTTTGATGCAGGCTCATCGCCCTCAGAGTTCATGACGTAACTAGAGAGGTGAATCAAAGACGTCTGGCTCAGGTTGTCAGGTCTCCAATTCCAGTACTGAAAGTGCGTTCTAAACTCAAACAGACAAGGTGGTCTCCAATTTAATGAAAACTGCCTACTGCTGAAGTAGGGATAAGGAGCACGGGAATAATGTCCAGGCCACCTCATGCAACTAGAAATATGTCTGCTCCAGCAAGACCTCTGCAGATTCTCCCACGGTGTAGTCCAGTCTCTGCCCAGACTCTTCTGGTGATGGGATAACATGGGGTATCTAAAAGAAATAAATACACTCCTTGAGGCACCACTTTAGGTTCAGCTTTGGCACACAAAATCCAACTCTGTTTCCTCAAGGGGAAACAGGTCTGATATTTGAAATCTGATTTCTCTATCTGTGAAGGATGTGGGAAAAGCAGCCTTGATTTAACTGTTAGAGCAGTAGCTCAATACTCTCCGTAAACAACTATGAATGGTATTAACACTTAACGTGGAGTCTGCCAGGCTACCAAAAGACCAAATACACTTCAAAAAGTCCACAGGTCAGCGGAGAGGTAAATCAACCATCCAACTGGTATTCAGATTAGCTTTCTAGCATCTGATAAAACTCAATGGACAAATAAAATCCACAACAAACATAATACTTAAATCAAATATAGAACACTAATTAAAGTGAATCTCTTTTCCAACTTGGAGTAATACACATTTCCGAACAGTTTTTTATACCAAGGTTGTATTTTCCAAACATTTGCATAGCTAAGAAAACAAAAGCCCATCACAACTTCACTTTTTTTTTGTTTTTGAAAGCATGCTTCTCCTTGATAGAAACGAAAGATAGAAATTGCTTATTAGGAATTCGCCAACATCCCAAACCCAACAGCACCAATTTAACCTAACCCCCCAAATACCTCCAAAGTAGTGTTATCATTATGTTGAATAGATATGTGCTCTCGGGCTCTCTTGGGCACCGTCTTACTACATTATTCTGGCAAAATATTGGGATTGAGGACTTCTTTCCTCCAGAATTCCTTAAAGGGACATTTCCAAGGTAGTGTCAATAATGTCCACTTCTATTACCAAAGGAATTTTGCTTAAAGTGTATTTTCTGCTACTTGACATTTACATGTCATGTTCTTTTCATTTTAACATTTAAATGTTTACTCTATATTTTTGTAGTTTCTGCGTTTTCAAGTCGTTGTCTAAATTCAACTTAATCGTTAATCTCTAAAGGCAGGACATGGGCAGACTGCGCTGCTTTGTGACAACTCTGAAAACCATAGAAATCTGGGCCCTTGCTCAATACGTTTTTCCATACTAATAAGCTGCCATTTTGAAGTTTAATAGTGCTACAAAACATTCTCTGTATTTGTAGTTATTTACAGGGTCAGGCAAAAGTAGGTTACAGTTGTGAGTATGCGGAAGAGTTTATTCTTGTATTCGCTTTCTATATGAACAACTGTAAACCTACTTTTGCCCCACCCTGATATATATACATGTCTTTTCCTCTTAAAACGATGAGCTACTTCAAAGCCAGAACTTTCTTAATCATTTTAATCCCAGTCTCTTCCCAAGTGCCTAGCACAGTGCCTGGAACACAGCTGGTGCTCAAGAAAACACCGCTGCACGGGCTGGCATCAGGTCCCAGGACTAGAGGCGTTAAAGCCCAATCCCCGTGACTTATGTAATAATACAGTGCTGTGCTTCCCATGTGTGGTACACCAATTTCACACGGTACACAATGAAACTTTTTGATTTTTAATATCTAAGTATTTGTTTTAAAGTGTATTAAGAATGAAAAACAATCAGCACATCAAAGCCCAGATTTCGCAGATAACTGCTTAGGACTACCCTAGTGTAGGCAGCACTTAAGTGCTTTTTAAAGTGAGTCAATTTCAAGAAAAACATCCAGTAAAGAATACAGGAGCGAAAGGATTTGCTAATAATCAGAAACGCTGGAATACAAATGACTAAAGTTTGAGAGACACGAACACACCAACAAACCAACCCCCGCGCGCGTGTGTGCCGCGCGCGCTTCCATCCGGGCCAGGCCGCCCCGGGACCTATTGTGATAGGCGGCCTCCTCGCGGACCCTCAGCTCCCGGAAGGTGCCGCGGAGCCCGGGGAGGAGGCCGGGGACGGAGACGCTCAGGCTGCCTTGGACGCTGGGTTGCGGGAAGTGGGCCGGGGTTGCGAGGCCAAGCCTGGTCGGGAGCGCACCAGCCCAGCCGGCGGCCGCTGCGCTCCGCGCCCGGACCCGGGTTCTCGTCGGCCCGGGAGCCCCGCCGGCTGCGTGCCGGGTTTACCTATCCCTTGGGGGGGGAATCTCCGGAGGCTCGTCCCAGCACCACTACAGCCCCGACCCTCTTCCTCCTCCTTCCTTCCCCAGCCTGCCCCGCCCCGGGTCACCCCGGCCGCCCGCCCCCGCCCGCCCCTCCCTTCTTCCCGCCACCCAAACCTACTGACCGGCCTCTCCCCACCACACAGCGGCCGTAGCCCCTCCTCACACAGCGCCACGCTTCCATCTTTCCCCTTTGTGGCCGGCCAGTTCTCAGGCCCTGGGCTCAACGGCAACCTCTATGAGAGATTTGGCTGCTGAAAGCTCCAGCGGTTCCCCATCACCAGACGTCGTGCCTCACGGCCCGGCTGCAAAGCACGCTGGGAGGTTCAGTCTTGCCCGCAGCCAGGCCCCCATATTGCGCAGCGAAAGTCCCTGATTTGCGTTCAAGAAGTATACACAGAGCGTGTGACGCCTGGGCAGCCATTTCGGAAGAGGGCAAAACAGCCGCCCTCCGTCTTAAAGAAACAGAAAGAAATAAAACTGTTGACCAGCTTTTAAGGCCTATGGGAGGCGGTACAGGGTAGTTACTGTAAGAGAGTAAGAAGGAAAAAAATTATTTTCTTGTTTTTTTTTTTAATGTCCTTGGGAGATTCGGAAGGCGGATGCCCAAGGTAGGGAAATACCCTTTTCTGGGTTCCCATAGAACTGAGATACCACGAGTTTTTGCAATTAATTCTGCAGGAATGTATTCACAGAGTTCTCTTTTAAATGTGCGTATGTGTCATGTGTGTCCATCTGTATTAAATTTGGTATATGACTATAGATTCTTGGAAAGCATTATTTAAGTGGAGACTTCATCCAAGAGACAGAATTGCACAAGAATAGAGTGCAGAAAGCAGAGGGGCAAAGGATGGTGGGAGGCAGGACCCCCACTTTTATATTATAGGGTCTTCGGGAGAGCAGTGGAGTAATTTCTTGGGTAGGCTTTTTTTTACCCTCTTGGGTTAATACGGAAGTCAGATGCATTTGAAGAATACTTTTCCTTCCTTATAAATGTAGTCGATTCCCGTTATTTGTAATAGTTACGTTTTACCACCAACACTGAATTAGCCAATATGGAACCATTGCTCCCAGAGGAATAAATGAGGCTAGGTACCCATGAACCACTGGTCACAACACTTTAGTCACCTAATCAATGCATCACCTTATCTTATATGTGTTTTGGTTTAAAGATGCTTTAATATATATGTTCTATTCATTAACATTGAATTTATGGCGCATAGCACTGTAACTCATGCCTGAATAAAGCTTATCTAACACATGCAGTTTCTCCGTAGGGGAACATCACAGATTCCTTGCACTTCGGAACGTTAGGTAGCCCTTCAGCTCTACCCTTGGGGCCATTTTAAACAGAAAAGTCACCAACACAAAACACAAAAGTGTGAAAAACATGGCACTAAACAGACTGTGGAGAGGATACTTGTTTATAGTGTGAGAGCTGAACCAAGAAAGCTTTGCTTCCTTAGACCTCAGCAGGGAACATGCACTTTGGGCCACTAAATTTTTCACCCCCTGCACTTGTCCATAGTGGAGATAATAATACTTATGAAATACTGTGAAGATTAAATAAAATAATATCTGTGAAGAATCTATAATAAGACACAGAGAGGCAGAAATGTTTTATTTTACATCAACTTTGTATGTAAACAAACTTGAATACATAAAATTGGTTAAATTATCACACAATGATTAGATAATATACATATAACAGAACTTAATGCAGATCCTTTGGGAAACTGTCAGAGGAAATTAAAAACAAGATAAAATGTTATAAAAATCAAATTAAGAACCCGGCTGGTGTAGCTCAGTGGATTGAGCGTGGGCTGGGAACCAGAGGGTCCCGGTTCAATTCCCAGTTGGGGCACATGCCTGGGTTGCAGGCCAGGTCCCCAGTGAGGGCCATGTGAGAGGCAACCATACATTGCTGTTTCTCTCCCTCTCTGTCTCCCTCCCTTCCCCTCTCTCTAAAAATAAATAAATAAAAATCTTAAAAAAATAAAAAAATAAAAAAAAATCAAATGAAGAGTAATATAGTATAGAGTCAATATATAAAGTCAGGTTTTTTGGCCTTGAATGGGTATGCTAATGTATAAAAACTTGTTTTGATCTATTGGTTGATACAAATTTCTTCTGTTCTTCAAAAAACCTGTACCATTGCTAAGGAAAACCTCCCAATTAATGAAGTTACATAATCATATATACACACACCCAACATTTATATGTAAACATAGGGTAAAAAATTATTTTAGCCCTTTTGCTCTTAAAGAACACATTTGGCAACATATGGACTGCAAAGAAAAAATAAAGATTAAAATTCAAATTTGAAATGTCTTTCAACTCCTACACATGTTATACTTTGCTCTCAACCTCCAAACTCAGGAAAATGTTTCTGTATAATCTACCAACTCTCTCAAAAATATCCCAGGTTGTCATGGTGACGTTGTTCCCTGAAGAGCCTTGGAGTCTGGGGCAGCGGTTTTCTAATTCGTTATGGTTGTGGAATCCTTTTTTTTTTTTTTTAAAGAATTTATTTTTAAAGAGAGGAGAAGGGAGGGAGAAAGAGCAATGTATGGTTGCCTCTCACATGGCCCTCACTGGGGACCTGGCCTGCAACCCAGGCATGTGCCTTGACTGGGAATCGAACTGGTGACCCTTTGGTTCCCAGCCCGCGCTCAGTCCACTGAGCTACACCAGCCAGGGCTGGTTGTGGAATCCTTTTTTTCTTCCATACTGTGTCTCAATTCTCCAGCCTAACATTACATCTGAGCCCGCTAGAGTAGTGGCAAATTAAAGATTTCGTTTGGAACAGGGCAGATTGACGGGTAGTTAGTCACAGTAGTCAGTAAATCAGTCTGGAAAGCTGATGTAATCCTCCCTGGGTGTAAGTCCTGCAATGGCCCTCGATGAAAACATTACGGTGCCCAGTCCTTGATAGAATTTCTCATTTATTCCTTAGCCTGTATGGGCTGATTAAATAAAAAAGTCTTGTTGTCCAGGCTTTTAAAATAATGATAGGTCCTGGCTGGGTAGCTCATTTGATTGGAGCATCATCTCCTACACCAGAAGGTTGCAAGTTCCATCCCTGGTCAGGGCGTGTACGGTAGGCAGCCAGTTGACATTTTTCTCTCGCATCGATGTTTCTCTCTCTTCTTCTCTTTCTAAAATCAATAAACATATCCTCTGGTGAGGATTAAAAAGAAATGATAGGAACCTAGTAGTCAGGATGCAATCTTGGGGTTAGCCCTTCTCTTCCCTTCACCCTCTAATCCCTTTCTTATTCCCAGACTGGGAGCTTTGCTGATTGGTGAGTTCCTAGAGTGTAGACACTTGTGCATGTGATGGATTTGAGCTCAGTTCTGACAAATAATCTTGCTGCCCGCCTTGGTCTGTTTTAGGTCCCTTACAGTTATCCTGCTGGGAAGGTGTGCAAGAGCAAGGGCAGGTCTCAGCAAGTTTCCGTGGATGAGAAGAGAAGAGGCTAAGAAATGGGACAGCACATGAAAGCATGAGAAAGCTGCATGTAAGAAACAGCAACACAGTTTTTTTTTGTGTGGTTGTCTAATACCCACTTGGGGAGAGAAAACGTCTTTTGTCAGTCTACATAATGAATAAATAAACGGCTATTTGGTGGTACCTTTACCAAGTCTTTTGACTCTGCCCAATGTCAAAAGTAGACATGAGCTGGCAGCAGTGTATGTTCTTCGTGAATGCTAACATCAAAGTGTAAATTATGTATCACTTTATTCTCTTTAATGAATCTTTAGTTCATAAATAGTTACTTAAACCTGGAAAATCTGGGATTCAAGAGGTCAAAAAAAGATTTAAGAAAGTCTTTGAGCTACTATGGTATTTTGAAAAATCGAATTGAAATTGAAGAAAAGTCTGCAACAAGGAAGCAGAGGTTTCTCCAAACCTTGCATTTCTTTGCTTTTGACTGATAATACATGTATAAGTACATTTGTTATTCCATTTTGGTCAGGAGCTCATATCAGTAGTTATATGTCAATGACTTTGGTGGAGAGGATAAAACAAACAATTATAACAGTATATTTAATTTGACTGAGAGGAAAAAAATCTTTAGAACGTTGGAGTTCATGCATTCTGCAAATACCTCTCATCTTCTGTCACTGCAACAGATAGTGGGGGCAGGAATACCAGGGAAGAACAGCTCCTATCTTTAGGGAGCTCACAGTGTAATGGGATAAAAGCTTGTCCTAAATTAGCCAGCAGAAACATCATGGCCCTGGAATAGGTGCTGTAGTTGAGATGTGAAATAGAGATGTGGGAGCAGCAGAGAACAAGCATCTAATCCTCTGGAAAAAAAAAGATGGGGCTGTTAAAGCGGGCTTCAGAGAGAAATTAGTCTTTGAGAACTCTGATTCCTGAAGGCTGGGGTGGATTTCAAAAGAAACAGATGGCGTGAAGATCTGGAGGTGCAAATTGCAAAGGGTTTGGCTGAACTCCAGAGCAATGAGACTGACAGTTGAGCAGGGACTAGATATGGTGGATCCTAAAAATGATGACAAAGAAATCACCGCTTCAGAACCCGCTGAAGACTTTGATAGCGTAACAGAATGACATATGCTTTAGAAATGGATAACTTTAATGGAAATATGAAGGATGAATTGGAGGGGGCTAGGAAGACCAGGGTAGTTTTTATTTTCTTAATTTTTTAAAATTTATTAATTGGGATACAACATACACACAGTACAGTGCATAAATCTTAAATGTTTAGCTTGATAAATGTTTTCATATATGTGTGCTTATATAACCACTAACCAGATTAAGAACTTCTCCAGCATCCCAGAAGTCTCCCCTGTGCTTCCCAGACAATTCCCATTATAGCTGTCACTCCTCCAACCCCCACCCCCCATTCTATGGAAAGCCACTATCTTCTATCACCATAGATTTGTTTTAATTGTTCTTGAACTTTTTATGAATGGAATCATAGACTATGTACTCTTATACATGGTTTCTTATGCTCAACATTATGTTGTAACATTTATCCTTGTTGATGAACATAGCAGGAGTTGATTCTTTTTCACTGTCGTGTGTATCCCATAGTGTGATTTTATACCACATTTAACTTACCCATTTTGCTGCTGATTGACACTTGGGTTGTGTCAACTTTTTGGACCTTATGAATAATCATGCTTAGAACATTTTTTTATAATGTGTCTTTTGTTCATGGATATACCTACTCATTTTTCCTGGGTCTATATCCAGGAGTGAAATTGCTGTTATCATCAGTATTTTTTCCTTTAGTCATTCTGGTGCTGCTTTATGTTAGGTGGGCATTTGACAATTATGAATAAAGCTGTTATGAATATTTACATGTAGTTCTTTCTATGGACATACATTTTTATTCCTCTTGAGTAAGTACCTAGATACGAGATTGCTGGGACGTCTGGTAAGTGTGTGTTTGTACAATAAGAAACTGCTGAGCTGTTCCCAATGTGGCTGTATCAGTTTGAATTCCCACTGGCAACCTATGAAAGTTTCAACTGGAACTCCTGTCCTTATCAACATTGTGTAGTGTCACTTTGAAAAATGTAGCCATCATTGTAGTTCTGAGGTGGTATCTCAGTGTAAATATTTTTTTTTTAAGATTTTTATGTATTTATTTTTAGAGAGAGGGGAAGGGAGGGAGACAGAGAGGGAGAGAAACAGCAATGTATGGTTGCCTCTCACATGGTCCTCACTGGGGACCTGGCCCGCAACCCAGGCATGTGCCCTGACTGGGAATCGAACCGGGACCCTCTGGTTCCCAGCCTGCGCTCAATCCACTGAGCTACACCAGCCAGGGCAATATTTTTTAAATTGAGATAAAATTTATACAACATAGAAGTCACCATCCTAACCATTTTAAAGTGTATAATTCAGTGGTTTTTAGTATATTCACAAGAGTGTGCAATCATCACTACTAATTAACTACTGATTCAATAGTTTTGCTTTTTATAGGCCTATTTAGATTTTCTATTTATTCTGAGCCAGTTTTGGTTTTCGCTTTGGCCAGTTTAGACATAAAGCTACTTAAAATAGCTTATTTAAAATCTTTGTCTAGTAAAGTCCAATATTTAGGCTTTCTCATGGTTTTTATTGATTGCTCTTTCCCTAATCATGGGCCATGCATTCTTGTTTTTTAGGATGCCTCACAATTTTTGTTGAAAACTGGACATTTTGGACATAATAATGTGACAACTCTGGAAGTGAAATTCTCTTCCCTCCCCAGAGTTCACTGCTTGGCCATTTCCTGTCTCTTTTTAACAATTCAGTTAGTTTCCCTCTGTCAGAAAAACTTAGCTAATTTTCCATCTGAATTAGCTGTGCTGGATAGCACTCAACATATTCATCTGTCATGGTACTTGTTGCAATATATTTTAATTCTTCTCTGTTTTTTTCCTACTAGATGGGACGTTCTTTGTAACCCCAGTGCCCAATTAACACGATGTCTGGTGCATAGTGGGTGGTGACTTCAAGTTTAATGAATGGACGATAGATTTATGTATATGTAGGCAGAGATGGAGCCAGTGGGGAGGAAGGGATTAAAAGTACAGAAAGCAGAGTTGGGATGTCATTGATGAAACAGTGTCTGCCAAAGAGGATAGGTGTTACTGCACAGGTGGAGTGATTAGTCTTAAAATTAAGGAAGAGCGATGTCTACATCTCAGGTCAGAATGGAAATGTGAGAACATGGAGGGACTACTTGTTACTGAGGGTTTCTCTTTTTTTCCCCTGTAAAGAAGTGGGGGCAGAGGGCAAAGGGTAGGGAGGCAAGACAAGAGGAATAGAGGATTGAAGAAAATGGCAAGGCCTTGGGATGGCTCTTATGGGGAATGAGAAAGAATCTCGATCAAGGAAAAGGTAAAGGAATTGGAGAGCAGTGGATAGCAATCAATTGAAACCGGAAACTCTTATCTTCGTAATTTTGAGAGCTCCTGTGATTTATTTTCCCCTAGCCAGACGCAGACTCCGGCTTTTCGAATCCGAGGGGGTGAATTTTAAGATTGATCTAGGGTTGGGCTTGCTGTAGAGGTAGAAAGACAGGTGCACGTGGACAGGATTCCAGACTGAGAAGAAAGGGCTATGTCTGCCGAGAGTTCAGATGTTGTTGTGGGTCTTTAAAATGATAGAGCGTGCGCAGGGAAGGAAAGAAGATGCTCGGTTGGCGAATCTCGCCATCCCTTAATTAGGAGTGTGCACAGGCTGGGCAGGGGTGCGGAGGCCCAAGCTGTCAGGGGACTGTGGTGGCTGGAACAGCTGTCACTAAGCCTGGAAGGTGGCGGAGCCTGCGCACAAGGAGACTTAGTAGAGATGTCTCAGTTCTCCTCGGTGACGAGAATAGCGGTATGACCACCTAGTCCTCGCCGACTTGCCAAACCCAGGCCCGCGTGCGGTTCAGAATCTAAAATGACGTTTCTTTCCCCCAAGATGCTACAAGCTGTCTGACCCGGAAGCTTCTCTGCCGACCCGGAAGCAGAGCTGTGGGAGGTGCCGCGGTGCAGCCACCGCCCCCAAGCCGCTTGGCTGCCGCTTCGCCGCCCTTCGGGGAGCCCGGAGAGCGTCGGCGCCGGGTTGCCCTGATGGTCCCCGGCAGGCGGCGGCGGCAGAGGCGGCGAGAGGATGACCTCTCCTCGGGAGCGGGGTGCCGACCTGGCCCGTTTCTACACTGTCACAGAGCCTCAGCGACACCCACGGGGCTACACTGTGTATAAGGTCACCGCCCGGGTGAGTGCTGGTGTCAGGCTGGGGTAGGATCCTGAATTGGGACGTGAGGGGCTGGGGTGGGGACCCTGGTGCGGGGGTACCCGACCCCAGGTCAGAGCCGAGGGCGGGACTGGGTGCGGCTGGCGCAGGGACGTGCGTCGGGGGCGGGGGCTCGCTGTGGGGTGCCCGGGACTCCGCGGGAGAAGGTTGTGTTCCCACTCCCGAGTGTTGCCGAGGTCGATGATTCAATTGATGACTCAGCCTCCATCCCGTTGGGACTTTCTCTTCTGAGGCTGAAATTTGCAGAAGTGGTTTCGCTTGCTTCCGACGGATATGCAGATTAAAGAAATAATTTATGTATTATTTTATTTATGTAATCGATAATAATACTCCTCTCGACCATTTTATACAGCGTCATTTTTGCACCGAGGCAGACAGACTTTTGAGAAGGATGTCAGTCTTGGGGCCACCAGTAGGCCCCTTTTCTGTCTTTTTGCCTTTGAGTTTTTCATGGTTTACAGTAGGAGACATACGAGAAATTGTACTGATAGTGTCTTGTGTGAGTTGTCTTGAGGGTCCATTTAAAGGCTGCGAGTCTCCTTTGTATGAACTTAACCGGTCCAATGTTTAGTACCCGCTTTATGTTTCATTGCTCTTGCTCCTTTTAAAGAGAGTTTGTATCTCCTTGGAACATAAAGAATAGAATAATTAAGTCTGTATGTATGCAATGTATGCGTGTATGAGTATGCATGTATATTAGCCATTTTGTACGCAACACCCAAGTTAACCCTAATTTCAATGACGAGGAAATTGAGGTTGAAGGAAGTTTTGTAACTTGCCCAACTTTATATTGCAAGTCAGTAGCACATCTGGGATTTGAGGCCACTTCTGCCTACCTCCAAATTATATAGAAAGTAATGAATTAACTTTATTATTATCAGTCATTGTTAAAAAGGAAAGATACAGATAGTAGTAATAATACGATATACATTTGGAAGATATAGTAATGTGTGATTGAGAGCTCAAGAAGTAGGTCTTGAGAAGAACTTGGCGTGGTTTATGGAAATGGCGCATAGCTGAGACAGACATGAGACGTATGGGATGAGCAAGTTTGTTTAAAGATTGTGAGACCAGGCCTGGCAGGGGGGCTGCGCTGAGAACACAGGGAAATTTGCTACGTCCTGTTTGCAAGTAAGATGGTTGTACAGGTGTAGTGTAAGAAATATTTTTAAGATTAAGGGGCCCTTATTATAGCACTTTTGAAACCTTTGTAGTCATTGGGCCCTTCAAAAATCTAGACTTAGTTTCCTAATATGATTTATGGAATTACAATGATTTTCAATATATGTAATGTTTCCCTTATGGCACCCTGTTCATCCCTTATTGTAACACTATAGTTACATCGTATCAATCTGTTTATAGGATGTCTCTGCTACATCTAAAACTGGTCTCTGTCACTGGTATTTGTTTAAGGTGGTGCAGGGCACACGTGCCTAAGAAACATTGTTGAATGTTTTCCTCTGCTTTCTAGGCAGCACACCCAATACACGTTTAGTTCCAGGCACTAAGTGGTATGAGGTATACAGGGCTGAATGAAGCACGGACCTTTCTTTCAAGAATACTCCTGGTAGAAGAGAGTTTTCTGGATTTGTACAGGATAGAAAGTGTTAAGCGCCTTAAGAGACTAGGAAAGAGCTATGGGATTTCAGAAGACAGAGATTGCTTCTGGCTCAAGGGATCAGGGAGCATGTACCAATTAAGACAGGTGGTCAAAGATGGGAAAAAACCAGACAGGTGGGATGAAAGGAGAGGGCTTCCTAGGTGGAAGGATAGGTAGAAGGGATAGAGCCCATAAAGGCTTGAAGGTATAAATATGTGTGGAACTTGAAGAGCAAACACTGCGTATGATAATTGCTAGTATTCTTACTATACAAAAGGCAAGGTTAACCCAATTCAGATCTTAAATATCTTTTCTTCAGCTGTGAGCTATTCATTGAACTAACTTTTTTGACAACATAAATTAGAACATAAAGTAGCACATTGCCTCAGAACTAACCAAGTCCATATAATATGCATGCTACATAGTGCTGTGGTTTTTTGAACTTGAAAATTGCTTACACTGCCTTTCTTCTCCTTGCCCTCATTTATTGCTTATGCTGCAGATTGTAATTTTAATGTTTGAGGGTCACCATGAAGGTATACTTAAAAAGTATCTATGCTTAATATTATATAACAAGTAAAAATATTTATTCGTTTTTGAGACTTAAGGAGAAAAACATCTTTCCCCAGAAGAATTAACCAAGTAAATAGTACCCTCCTGAGAGAACTTCATGAAATAAAAATTAGGGATGTCTTCTCTATGTTTCTTTACTTTCAGCTTTGAGGAATAATCTCTGTATTCTTCATCTTTGCAGAGTTCTTTATATGAGTAGAATTAGAATCCTTGGAAATACCATTGTTAAATTTTGCATAAATTTTAGCATAAAAGCTCTTGCATCCTCTTAAATCTCCTTTTTATTTTATTTTTTTAACACAGTTATCTGGAACCTTGCAGGTTTAGGTAACAATCTTGTGGCCAGTTATAAGCTTGTTAACAGATTTCCTAGTTAACTTCTGTGTTGCTTATTAAATTTTACCTAGAATAAGTACCTCTATTCGGAATCAAAAAACTCTTTTGTAGGTTTCCATGAGTCTTTAGGTGAAAGAGACAGAGATATAAAAGAACCATTAGCAATTTGGGTTGTTTCATCAGGCTGAGTTTTCAAAATTCTCATGTTGTAATAAAGATTTCTCGACAACATTAAGTAAGGGGTAGTTCTTGTCTGCATTCTCTCCATGAGTTTGGAAAGAAGAAGGTATACTTTTATAGACAACACAGTGTTGCCTTATGGCTTTATTTTGTTTATATTGAGGCATAATTTATGCACTATATAAAATTCACCAATTTTAAGTGTACAGTTTGATGAGTTTGGGCAAATGTACGTAGTAGTGTGAACTCCACCACAGTGATCGCAACAGAAGTTTCCCCAAGCTCTTTTGCACTCAGTCCCCTCTCTCCAGCCCCTGGCCCTGGGCAACCACTGGTCATCTTTTTGTGATAGATGATTAGGTTGTGTTTTCTAGAATTTTGTATAATTGGAATTATACAGCTTGCATTTTTTGGAGGGCGGTTTGGCTTCTTTAACGCAGCATGATTATTTCAGATTCATCTCTTTTATTGCTGACCAGTATTCCATTGTATGGTTATATTACAGTTAATCCATTCACCTTTTTGGTGGGCATTTGGGTTGTTTCCAGTTTTTGGTTCTTATGAAGACAGCTGTTATGAACATTTGTATACAAGTGTTTATATGGACATGTACTTTTATTTCTTGGTAGCATAGAGCTTTGTATACTGTAGCTTTTTACTGTCTTTTTTTAAAAAAAAAATTTTTATTTTTCATTTACAATTAACTTACAATATTATATTAGTTTTAGGTGTATAACCCAGTGATTAGTCACTTATGTAACTTATGAAGTGGTATTCTTCGATAAATCTAGTATCCCTCTGGATACCCTGTGTAGTTGTTACAATATTATTGACTATATTCCCTATGCTCTACTTTACATCCCTATGACTAATCTATACATACCAATTTGTACTTCTCAATCCCTTCACCTTTTTCACACATCCTTCCAACCTCCCTCTCAACTGGCAGATGTCTAAATGTTCTCTGTATGAGTCTGTTTATATTCTGCTTGTTCATTTATTTTGTTTTTTAGATTCCACTTATAGGCGAAATCATGGTATTTGTCTCTGTCTGACTTATTTCACTTAGCACAGTACCCTCTAGGTCCAGCCATGTTGTTGCAGATGGCAAGATTTTATTCTTTTTATGGCTGAGTCATGTTCCATTGTATATATGCATAACTTCTAATCTATTTATGGGCACTTAGGTTACTTCCCATAGCTTGGCTATTGTAAATAGTGCTGCAATAAACACAGGGATGCATGTGTCTTTTCCATTTACTGTTTTGGGTTTCTTTGGATAAATACCCAGAAGTGGAATTGGTGGATCCTCTTTGCCTTTGTTTTAAAGTCTATTTTGTTTGGTATAAGTATTGCTACACTAGCTTTTTTTGTTTTCTTTGTTTCCATTTTCATGAAATATGTTTTTCCATTTCTTACTTTTAGACCGTGTGTGTCTTTCAATCTGAATTGAGTCTCTTGTAGACAGCATATGTAAGGGTCTTGTTTCTTATTCATGCAGCCATCCTGCGCTTTATGATTGAAGCATTTAATTCTTTTGTATTTAAAGTAATTGTTGTTAGAAATGTATTTATTGCCATTTTGTTATTCATATTTTTGATCTTTTTTTTCTTCTTAAAGAAGACCCTTTAACATTTCTTGTAATACTGGTTTGGCGGTGATGAACTCCTTTAGCTTTTTCTTGTCTGGGAAGCTCTGTCCTTCAATTCTAAATAATAGCTTTGCCAGGTAGAATAATCTTGGATGTAGACCCTTGCTTTTCATCACTTTGCACCTTTTGTGCCAATCCCTTCTGGCCTGCAAGGTTTCTCTTGAGAAGTCAGCTGACAGTCTATGGTAGCTACCTTGTAGGTAACTAACTGCTTTTCTCTGCTGCTTTTAAGATTCTTTATCTTTAACCTTTGACATTTTAATTATGATGTGCCTTGGTGTAGTCCTCTTCAGGGTTCATCTTGTTTGGGACTGACTCTCTGCACTTCCTGGACTTGTGTTCTTTTTCCTTCTCCAAGTTAGGGAAGTTTTCAGGCATTTTTTGTTTAAAAAGGTTCTCAATACTTTGCTCTCTCTTCTCCTTCTGGTACCTCTGTGATGCGAATGTTGTTACACTTGATGCTGTCCCAGAGGTCACTTAAACTGTCTTAATTTTTTAAAATCCTTTTTTCTTTTTGCTGCTGTGATTGGGTGTTTTTATTAACGTGTCTTCCAAATCACTAATTTGATCCTCTGCCTCATCTATTTCTCTTGTTGATTCCTTCTAGTATATTCTTCATTTTAGTTATTGTAGTCTTCATTTTTTTTTAAATTAATTATTTTATTGTTGTTCAATTACAGTTGTCCGCATTTACCCTCCCCCCACCCCACCCCAGGCAAACCCACCTCCCTCCCTTGCTTCCCCCCTCCCCCTTGGTTTTGTCCTTGTGTCCTTTATAGCAGTTCCTGAATACCCTTGTCCCCCTTCTCCCCTTCCCCTTCCCCTCTGGTTACTGCCAGAATGTTCTAAACTTCAATGTCTCTGGTTCTATTTTGTTTCTCTGGTTGTATTTTGCTTGCTTACCTCAGAAGTGTCTTGGCTGTGGCTGATCTGAATTCCCCGGTAGCTGATCTGGCCTTGGTGCCTTCGCTCCTGAGTCCTCATACGAAACTTTTTAACATTTCATATAGTAGAGGCTGCATGATGATGTACTCCTTGAACTTGACCTTATCTGAGAAGCACTTTATCTGCCCTTCCATTCTAAATGAAAGTTTTGCTGGATAGATTATTCTTGGTTGTAGTTCCTTGCTCTTCATGATTTGAAATATCTCTCTCCAGCCCCTTCTTGCTTGGAAGGTCTCCTTTGAGAAATCCGCTGACAGTCTTA